>CM062804.1:899202986-899396627 GCA_031772625.1 Pinus tabuliformis
TAATATGGTTTAAAAATGTTCCATCCACTCCTTATGTTTTTCCATTTATTTGTGGATGGAATGCTATCGAACTTTTTTAAACTTTGTTTCCATCTTCTCTGCTACAAAATGCAATCAAGTGTGTTTTGACCATCTTTTGCATGGCTATAGCTTTTCAATTGCTAATAATCCTACTTGAAGTCCTTTTCCTTTATATATGCATCTCTATATGCATGATAAGTGAAAGGATCTATGTGAATTAGGGCTACCAAAGATGTAATTTTTTATGTGGGTGGCCTTGAAAGCATGTTTTCCAACTTGTTCATGTTACCCATATTGTAATTGATTCATCAACCTTATTTTCAGAGTTTTGATCATTAAATATTTTTATCTATACATGCATCTCTACATGCATGAAGGGTGAAATGATATATAAGCATTAGAGTTCCTAAAGATGTAACTTTTTATGTGGGTGGAACTTGAATATTAATAAAACTCTTGTAAGAAATCTATAGCTTGATTTTTTGCTTCACATCCCTCTTGGATGACATCCCTTTAGAAACTCGAAAAATTCACCTTCATTCATGTAGCAATCCTTCCAATTTCTTTGTTGATGTAGTACAAACCTAGAGGTTTTCCTTTTCGTTTATTAACTCCTCAATAGAACAATTTTCTCGTAAAGAAATAGAACATATTTCTTGTTGTAACTAATCAATTTCTTGACTTGGTTGGAATTTACCATTGGAATCTAGGAATTTCATTTATACCATTAATGATAAATTATTTCCCATCCTTGATGAGGTAGTACAAGTTGGTTTTCCACTTGAACATTGCATGACACATCTTCTTAGATGGACTCCCAATGATAACCTCAAATACATCAAGTTGAGCTACATCCAATTCTACTTCATCAATAAAAGAAACACCTGCAACAAATTTTATTCTACACTATTTTTTTACCTTAATAGTCATATTCTTATTTACCCATTGCAATGAATATGTGATAGGATTATATCAAACAACCAATCCAATCTTGTTTACTAAACCCATTTCTATGGTATTAACCTATGAACCTCAATCTAACATGCCATCAATCTTTGTATTCTTGACCTATATCTTAATGTCAAAGAGTTTAGTCATGTCCTTCTCTTATTCAAGATAAAGGCTACTTAGATTCAACTCCTTTTACACTAACGTGCATATAATATTCTCATCTACATCTAAGCCATTTTCCACATTATTTCTAAAATCTATGGTGAGAAGATTATTTTTCTTCCCATATTTCTTCTAAGTCTTTTGGTTCATTTCAGTTCTAGCGCTTCACCTCTCATTGCCCATCAATTTTTATGTGATTGCAATGATTACTAGAATCCTTGCATTAATATGCAGTGGATATTATCTTCTTACCATTTCCCCTTTTCTACTTTGTGTTCCCTTCCTTTTAAGCTTTTTGGTGCTCTTTTTATTTCAAACTTCTTGAATACCCTTTCTTGATGCACGAAAATTTGAATTTTCGTGGAAATTCACCTTCTCTAGATCACACAACAAATTTCTTCATCATCAAGCCCTTAATTTGTTCTACAAAATAATTTCATATAAAAAATCTACTTCACTCACAATGAATCCTAGAGCATGCACAAATGAGGACTATTATCCATCACATAGATACATCAGAAAATTTGTAAACATAATGAAATTTTCTTTCATTAATAAAATAACTTCCATACAATTACACAAAAATTAGAAAAGTATTCATTACTCTCTTGGCTTGATTTCACATTCATTCTTCCATTAACTTTTATCGTAAGCTTACAATGATTAAATAAAAAGTTAGAATAAAACTATTTTTTTTACATCCATAAATCACTCTTGATTTATTCCATAAATCTCTCATGATTTATTCCATAAATCTCTCATTATTTTCAAGGTAAATTAACATTTTCCTTATGGACAAATCTTTCCTACCAATATATTTTTTTAAAACTATTCTATAATAATTAAAAGAACTAAGAATATTTCGTATTAAGGAATTACAATTTATTTACAATATAATAATTAAAATAAGTAAGAATATTTACAATTATGGAATTACAATTCCTTTACAATATTGAAAGCACATTTGGATCTTTATCTCCAAAAAGCTTCATGACTTGGATCTCCAAAAAGCTTGAGGACTTGGAAGCCCTAACCCTCCTCCATCACACTCCCAAGGTAGAAATACAATTTAACGGTATCCTCACCATGAGTTGTTGTTGTTGATGTCCTCCTCGATCCCATACATAGTTTTCTTGTTGATGATCGACTTTTTCATGTTGTTTTACTATTCCTTCTTGAATTCCACTATAATTCATCTTTTGTCTTCCTTGATGCAAACTAGTTGTTTTGACCTCCATGTTGCACCTCACTATTTCAAGTGAAACTTTTCTAGCCAAGAAAACAAATAAAAATACACATCCATCCAAGAAAACTATGAACCCCATTCCATGCTTGTAAATTTTCTCTCTGAACTCTTTATCTCACTTCAATATGCTAATCCAACTCCATCTCCATTCTACCAACAAACTCTTATCCTATGGATTTGTTCCATCCTCATTCACAACACCTTTTTCAAGTTGTTCACCCTTGGTTTCTATTACACTTATGTCGGTTTGAAAACTAATAATCACCTCTACCGCGCGTGCATGCACAAAATCAATGTGAAGGTCAAAAGTTGTCTGTGTCTTTGGCTCATCATTCCTTATGAGCAACCCATTCAATTATTCCTCCTCCTCTCTGCTGAGAATAAAATTTAAACTTTTCTCTACTCTATCTTCCTCTTTCTTCATGACAACTTCAAAATATTTTCCAATATCTGCAATAATGCCTGCAATCATAAACAAATCATTAGGAAAAACATAAGGATTTTCAGGCTCATTTGATGTCTCAAACATCAAATCTCCACCAACATTTCTATCTTCTCCATGGATTTCTCCTTGCTCAGGTTCACGGGTGTGAACTATCTCGTCACACTTAGTAACTTTGAGTTCTTCATTCAATTTGTGTCTCAGCTTTTGTCTCTTCTTCTTGGCTCATAATATTTCAACATGCCACTTAATCGTTTTCCTCACGTTCCACCCATATCTCAAGTTCTCCTCATTTTGTTGTAGAAGCTCGATAAGAGCATTCAACTGTGATTTTATCTCAACTGATTTCCTCTCATATTCTTGATCACTCATTTTCCTTATACCGACTAATTTGGCATCTCTATGGCTTCCCTCTAAATTATTCAAATGACAATCCATAGTCATCCTCATATTCTCCTCTTCCTCTATGAGCTTTCCACTACCCACTATGAAGTGAAAATAACCTTTACAGTAACAAGTCTCCTTCCCTCTACACACTCCTCACCAATATTCCCATGTGTACTTGGTATTTTGGCATTCTTGGTTCCCTCCCCTCGAACCCTTTCAAACACTTCTTGCTCTTGAATTTTCTATAGTCACTCTTCCTCCTCCATCATAACTCCGCTATTTTTCATAATTCTCAACACATCCTCCTTCTCAATCACTATTAAATGTCATCAATATCCACAAATTACAAAAAAACCCAAAATGAATTTACATGCCTCTATCTTAATCTCCTTCTAATTTTTCTCCATACTGTTGTGCAAAAGTCTTATGTTGTCTCTAGATCTCCTCCTCTCATACGACTTTGATGTGGATAATTTGAATTTTCATCGAAATTCACCTTCTATAAATCACAAAAGAATCCTCTTCATGATCAAGTCTTTAATGTTTTCTACAAAAGGATTTCATATAAAAAATCCTTCTTCACTTACAGTGAATCCTACAGAATGCACAAATTAAAATTATTATCCTTTGATAAAATCATGTCCATAGAATTACAGAGCAATTAGAAAAGTATTCATTACACCCTTGGCACATATGCTTGCATGGGAGGCTTAGGGTGCAGTTTTGATGCAGGAAAATTCAGTAGTGGCATATGACTCTAGGAAGTTGAAAACACATGAAAAGAATTATGCAGTATATGATTTATAACTAGTTGTAGTACTACATGCTCTAAAAATATGGAGACACTACTTATTGAGAAAAAAGTCACCTTTGTAACCAATCATATCAGCTTGAAAGATTTTTCAGTGAACTACATCTTAATGCTAGACAATTTAGGTGGATGGATATTCTTAGTGAATTCAAATTTGATATTAAACACATAAAAGGGAAAGAAAATAAAATAGTGGATGCCTTAAGCTAACATGCCAATGTTATAATGGAAGTATGAGTGAACATTATTAGAACCTATTTTTTAAAGCAGATAAAAAATTCCATAAAGGATGATCCTAAATACCTCAAAATTCAATAGAAATTGTAGCAGACAGAAATCCCAGGTTATACTAAAAACACTGAAAAATTGTTAAACTACAAGAAAAGATTATATGTCGCTATTGTGAGTATTATGAAATAGAAATACTAGATGAATATCTTAAGAAACCATATGAGGGACATCTTGGGTATCACAATATGATAATAACACTAAGAAAATAATTTTTCTAGCCACGCATGAAAAAGGAGGTGGCAAAATACTTGTCAAAATGCCTAGAATGTGAGCAAGTGAAGGTGGAACACCAACACTGTGCTAGATTGTCAAATCCATTACCTATTCTTGAATGGAAATGGGAAGTGATTTCATTGCATTTTATTACAAGATTTCCAAGAACCAAACAATAACATGATTCCATTATAGTGGTGGTGGAAACACTAAGCAATGAAGCACACTTTATACCTATATGGTCTACCTATGAAACACCATAGGTTGGTAGCATTTTCATGAAGGAGATTTTCTCAGTGCATGGAGTGCGAAAGATGATAGTGTCTTAGAGGAATGCTAAATTCACCTCTAAATTTTGGAGAGTGTTATCTTGAGGCATGGGAATACAATTGAACTTTAGCATTGCATATCACCCCTAAAGTGATGGACACACAAAGAGAACGAATGAAATTTTAGAGGACATGCTAAGGGCGTATGTCATGGATAGACCTACCAAATGAGAAAAATTTCTACACTTAGGCTAGGGTAGGTAGGCCATATATGATGGCCTATACAATCTTATTTTTAGGAAAAAATACAACGTGCACTCGCGACTCTGAAATAGTCGAGCAAAAGTGTGTGGGTTAGGGAAATATAGCCACGTGATTGCGTAATTATGGAAAAAAACGTTGTAGCGTCCTTGGATCAGTGACCTCATTATTATTAGAAGTTACCGACACTTGGGGTGCATGAGTTTTCAAGAAGCATTTGCGCGACTACCGTGTCTATGAGAAAAAAAGATGTGTAGAAGATGGGTCGATGTCTTCATGAGTGATGGGGTGATAGATGCACAAATGCATGACTGTGTGGGGTAAATTCAATGAAATGTCTTGCATTTTTTTTAGGAACAAGCAAGTGGGGTGATTGAAAGACAAATTTTATGCTTATGAGGCTGTTTTTTTGGTTTTCTACATACATTTTGGTAGGTTGGGTATGACATGGAGAGAGCGTGATTGGGATCAAATTCAGATATTGGTGGTAGCTGATGCTCAAATGAGCATGACATTGGCCAAATGGGGGTTACTAAAGTTCCCTCATAACCCCCTTGCTTAGGTTATAGGAGGATTTCTTGCATTTTGTGATAGGGAGATGGGAGTCGGATCGGGGGACTTTCAGGATTTGCGGTTGATATTTAACATTCACTACTATGGTGGATGTTTACATTGTTACAAGATTGGTGTTGCTTCATGAGGTACTACCGATGTTTCTACCATCTGGTCGAGTGGACCTACATGCATGGAGGAGGGGCAACTATGGGTGTGACCTTTCATCTTAGGGTTCTATATGTATCGAGACGTTTCTGGATATAGTTGAGCATGTAGCTCTTGCTATGATAGTATGACTTGTTGGGTTAGTGTCACCACACTGTGCTTCTGAAGCTCAAATTTCCATCCTCAAGAGACTTCAAGGAGGAATATTGTATAAGTGGGCCAGTTTTCTTCATGACGGGATGACTTCACAACTCTCGTAGGACTTGACCGGGTAGTTGCAGAGCTATTGTTATGTTAGAATAATTTGCAGCGTCCTTTATGAGATGTTTGTGATGTTGAGTCATATACTAGCGGTGTCACTGGGGCTTCAGAGAGATCCACAGATATGATGGTGGGCCCCTATGATTCCTCATGCAGGAGGGGTATGGTAGGGTGATACTAGATTCCCATGATAGAGAGTTTGTTTCTATCCAACCCTTAGATGATTTTTTAGTAGCCATCGTTAGTGTATATTTCAAGGGAGATACAAAGATTTGATTACCCTCAACGACACTTGGATTACAAGAAGTATGTGATTTGTTTTTTTTTCATTTGTGCTTACTTTCATGTATTTATTACTATATTCATACCATGTATGTTTGTCTGCATATGTGGATTCTAAATGACGTTCGTTGGCCTACTTGGTTGGAAACAATCGTCATCATCTTGATAGAGCTAGTGAGGTGGGCATGCCATGACGGAGGAGGGAGTTGAGGGTGATGGAGGACCCTGAAATACTGGCTCAATATTGTTAACTCGAGATAGGTGGGTGCTTGAGAGAGGGAGGGATTTCATCTAGTCACTCTAAGTTTTAGAGGTTGTTGGAGCATGTTGGGGCTACACAGGGTTGCACAAACATTGTAAAGGCACATGGAGATGTTACATAGGCACGTTAAAATGTTGTAGTTGAACAAACAGGGCATGTAGAGGATGTGTGGGATCACACAGCCACCCTACTCAAGGGAATGCCAGAGGTGGGTTAGATGATGCTTAGGGAGGACACAATGGATAGAGTTATGGCTCAAGATAAAGTGCAGTGTAGTGTCTTTCATCAACTTGTGGTAATAGTGGCAACTGCTTGTCCTATATTGGTTTGAACACTGGATGAGGTTGTAGGGCCTCCTACAGGGGGTGATTGGGGTATTGGGCCTTGAACCTAGATGTATTTTGATGCATTTACTAGGGAAATCGCCCATTATGATGATGCACCCCTTCTTTGATGACTTCTTTTTCTAGCTTGTGCCAAAAGATGTTCATGGATATGTCTTTTTTTATAATGAGTTATATTTATATACATATGAGATGATGTTTTGTGGCTATCATGATGTGCTTATGTCTATTATTTTATACAGGTGATGTATTTTTTGATTTATTTTAGGGATATGATGTTAATTTTTTTATGTGTTTCAATGATGATGTATATGTGATACATGTCAGTCTAGGATTTGATTAGTTATGAATTTGACTACATGATTTTGATTTCTTGATATATGCGTAAATTTGATATGATCAAAATCACGATCTAACCTTTGCACAGGCATATATTTCTCAAAAAGAAAAGCGTCACATACCATGAAGGTTTTGCTCAACTGTGATACAACAAGTTAGGAGTCAAGGTACACATGCAGGTGACTGATACCTAAGAGGGAAGAATTGTCGAAGAGGCCTATGAGGAGATTGTGTTGAGCATGATTACTAGTGGATGACCAGATACATATCCCATTCCCATGGAAGGCTGTTAGGTTAGGAGAATATACGCTCGAAGAAGCTGCAATGAGGTTTTGTGACAATCGAGAAGTACCATGAGCAAACTTATAAGGATAGGCCGACGAATGATAAATATGTGACACATAACAAAAGTGTGATTTTATTGTACATCCATGATGACGTGATCATCTGAAAAAATAAGTCATGATACAATATAGTTACATGCTAGGGTTGACTGCTATGTTATGGATATAATTTTTTGAGATAGAGCCCATTGAAGGGGTTTTTTAAGCAAGTCCCATCAGGCTCTACTAACATATATGCTTCATTAAGGAGACAATGTTTAATGATGTATGGGCCTTTCCATAAAGTTTCAAATTTCCCTGGTCCTAATGTTTCTTTGGAAACATCATAGCGAAGGACTAACTCCCCTTTTGTAAATGAATGAGGCATGACATTGCAGTCAAAGGAGGATTTAGTCCTCTTTTTGTGGGATTCATTGTGTTGGAGTGATTTCCACCGACTTTCATTGACATGTTCCAACTTTACTATCTTTTTTTCTAAAGGTGGGCTATCTAAGAGGAGTTTGATGTCTTAGTGTAAGGTGGGGATCTCGCATTTGATGGGGAGTACGACTTCAACCACATACACTACCTGGAAACGTGTGAATCTTTTGTATGCTTTGAAGGTTGTGCGGTACACCCATAAGGCTGAAAATATCATGTGGTGTCAATTGGTTTTGTGGTTGATCACCATATATTGCAACATTGTTTTGAGGACTTTGTTGATAACTTATACGTGGCTATTAGACTGCGGGTAGTATGGGGAAGTGAACTCATGAGAGAAACCAAGGTGTTGGGATAGTTCCTGAAATATCTCATTGTCAAAGTGTTTTCCATGATCCAAGACCAATTTTTTGGGAACACGAGACCATGTTATAACATGGTTGAAGAAAAATCGCGCAACGGTTTCTATGGTGTTATTGTAAGTGGGCCTGGATTCTTCCCATTTGGTCAAGTAGTCTACCATGGTGATAATGTAATTATAGTCACCTTAAGAGTGTGGGTCACAAGTCATGAATTTGATGCCCCATTTGCAAAATGGGACTACAACAATGACAGGGTGGAGGGGAGCTCAGGGAGCCTACACTTTGTGAGTGTATCATTGGAAATTTTCACATCGCTTGACTACTTGGATACAATCATGAAATAACGTGGGCCAAAAGTAGCCTACATGAAGGATATTTTAGGCCATGGCCTTTCAGGAGAGGTGGTCACCGCAAGCTTTGCTATGGAATTCGTTTAAGACATTTTCTTCTTCATCAATGATAAGGCATCAGTGAAGGATGGTGTTGATGTCGCACTGCTAGAGGGTGTCCCACTTAAGGAGGTAATGTGGGGCCATGGTGGTGAATGTACCGATAATCATCAAAACTGAGGCGTGGGATGAACTTCTCATTTTAGAGGAATAGTATAATATCGTTTTACCAAGGATCATTCGTAGATATGATGAAGAAGTGTTAGTCTCGGAAAGAGTCATTAACTAGGGAACCTTGGGACTCTGAGGGGAGGTCTGCGATAAACTCAACAAGGATCAAGGCTTTCTTCATTTTAGGGGAAGAAAAGTGTAAGTAAAATTATTGTAAAATAATTACCTAGTAGGTTTATTTGTGGTTCATCATATGATGCATAAGCATATATCGCATGGGGTTGATATTTGCAACTAAAGTAGTAGTGTGTAGGATAATGTAGTGTTGAATGTTTCACATGGAATGTACAAGTGCTAAGGCTCTTTTCTCTATTGGTTCATGCTTTAAGGAAAGACCAAGGATGTTCTTTCTTATGTAGTAAATGACATGTTCATGATTATGAGCTCCATCTTTGACTAATACCCTTGTTGTGGCTACTTATAAAGATGATAAGTAGAGGGTATATTCCTTGGTATAGTGAGGGGGCTTCATCATCCTAGTGGAATGGAATTTCCTAATGAAGGAGGCGCAAGAAACCATGTGAACATGTGGTGTAATCCATGATGAAGCGACCCAAGAAGCTGGCATTTCCTTGTAGGGTTTGTAGCTGCCTTAAAGTTTTTTGTGGTGGGATATCTCGTATGGCTTGTACTTTCAGGGGTTCTACACGACCCTACTAGGAGACAACGAATCCTAACATTCTTCCTGCACTCATGAAAAAGACACACTTGAGGGGGTTCAAGCATAGGTTGTATTGTCGACACCTCTCAAAAATGAAGCAAAGATCCTCTAGATGTTCAAAGCATTTTTTGGACTGAACTGTGAGGTCATCCAAATAGGCTAATAGGAGAACAATGAGATCATGTAATATATAATTCATGGCTAGTTGTAATGTGTCTTCAACATTTTTACATCAAAAGGGAAAAATGTAGTAGGCTAAAGTGAGTCATGGGGGTGTGAATTAGTTTTTTATTGATATGTGTGGCGGATATCGATATGATTATATCTGGAAAGATGCCCATGAAGGAAAAGGCTTCTTGTACCATGGATGAAATGATGACTTGATAAATAAAGGGGGTTGGATAGCTGTCTTTGGGACATGACTTATTTAGATCCTGGAAGTTAGTAGAAACTCGCAAGGTTACCTATTTTTTCATGACGAATACTGGGTGTTATGAGACCAGCTCACAAAAGGATAGAAAACATAGATAAATGCCTCCAAAATAAGCCTCTTTGAGGGGGAAACCTCCTTTACATTACACAAATGAAAATTTCTTGGATGATACAAATGACAAGACCTCCTTTCTATATATAGGAGTCTAAGGGGTCATAATATAATCAAAGTTGACATAACAATAATAATGTAAGGGGACAATAATAACAATATGGGGACTACATGGGCACAAAAATATAATAAGGGGGTTGTACTAATAACAATAAGGGGTTACTCTAGTAGTATAGGGGCCTAACATGCCCATCTCCTTCAAAAAGTGTTGTCCTTAATGGTTGAGTAGTTCTTGATGCTTCTGTATAAAATTCTTGTCCTCCCATGTGGAATCTTCAGTGGGTAAGTTCTTCGACTTGATAAGATACTCTAAAATTGAATGATTGCGTAGCTGTCGGGTTCTTGTTTTTGTTACTACTCCAGGTTCCAATACGATTTTTCCTTCCTTGTCAAGTTTTGGAAATATTGTTTGAACTGGGATCTTCTGCAACTTTTGAATTAGTAGCCACACTTCTTCGTCCTTATTCCATTCATCCCTTTCTTTGTTTATCCAATCTAGTTGGATAATAGAAATTGCGCACAACCATGCTTCCACATCCTCATCCTTTGTTGAGAGTGCATCTCCCACAAAATTTTGCTTCCCTTTTTTGTAGATTATTTCAAAGTCATAACCCAACTTCTTTGTGACCCATTTTTGTTGCTGTTTAGAGAATAATATTTGTTCTAAAAAATATTTAAGACTATCATGATCCGTTTTTACCTTGAAGTGTCTTCCCATTAGGTAGGATCACCATTTCTTAAGTGCATGTAGCATTTCCAACATTTCCTTTTCATAAATACTTTTTTGTAAATACTTTCCTTTGATTGGATGACTTTTGAAAGCAATGGGTCTTTCATCTTGCATTAAAACAACACGAATTCTGTTTCCTGAAAAATCACATTCCACAATAAAGGTTTTTGTGAAGTCCGGCGTAGCTAAGACTGGTGCTTGGCACATTGCCTCTTCAAGGTGTTCGAAGGCCTTTTTTGCTTCTAGAGTCCATGAAAATGCATCTTTCTTCAATAATGTTGTTATAGGTGTTGCTATTCTCCCACAATTCTTAATAAACTTGCGAAAATACAATGTCAACCCGAGAAATCCTCACAGATGCTTTATGGATGTGGGGATTTTCCATTCCTTAATGGCTTTAATTTTGATAGGGTCTACTTTAACACCTTCATTGTAGAAATTTGAATAATATAACACTTATTCACAGAGATTATCCTGATTATACACTATTTTTGGAATGTATGCGTAATACATAACCTCGTCTACCATCGATCATCAATTTGCGGAATAAAAAACCAATCGCATGCGCACATTGAAACATCAATCACACATATCAACACAGTATGTAATGGGGAAAGCATACAACTGAAAACCCCCAACTATTTGTATATTATAATGATAGAGAACGTGTAACAATACATAGTACAATACTCCTCACAAGTACTGAGTACTATCTCCACATGCTACACACAAACTAGCTTAGATCTGAACAAGTCACGGGTTCAAATCTCCTCCATTGTTTGCCTGCCTCTACTGCGCAATCCAAGTTGAGAATGGATCAGATCCAAGTTTGAATTCCCTTGGCTTGTGCTGCACAATCCTCATTGGCAATCTCAATCAATGATTGTGCAAATCTCATGCACAGCTATAGTCACAACTGATAGTAGTCTCACCCTTTCACCCACCTCTAACACTTGTCTCCACTGAACTGTCAATGCACTGAGTTAACTGATGTATTCTTTAGTTGATTTATGAGTTAATAATTAGTGAATTAATTAATAATTAATTCACATCACTCATCACTAGTGTATTTGGCAGTTAGACTAAACACAACTACTTCAACTAAGTCAAACTGAACACAACTCCATCAACTCCTCAATCAACTCCACCAAACTCAATCACTTGAGTTCTAACTGAAGTCCATCATGCAATAGCTCAACTAACCCATAGGAAAAGCGTATTTCCTTCTGGCAGTTGCATGTGCCACATCCGTAGCTCGAACTAAAGTGCTGCAAGAGGATACGATAATGTTTATAGTCCAAATATTGTTAAGAGCTAATAATATTTGATTGTTCTATTTTTTTTTTGACTGGCAATCTAAAAATAGACTCCGCCCATATGTCTAAAAATAGAGGTCCATCTATTTTTACCAACATGACCAATCATCCATAAATAGCATCCTGCAACTCATAGACCATGATCCATATGTCTAAAAATAGACATAGTCTAAAAATAGACTTTGCGCCAAAAATAGCCTGCGGGCCCACTTAGTGAAGGCGACTTCTTTTCACTAAGCTCCATCATCCTGTTGCATTTTCAACACTCCCTCTCAACAAGATATGGATTATCTACAACCCCTATCTTGCCTCTGTGGTATTTGAATTTGCTCCCAGTGAGTGTCTTCGTCAAGATATCAGCATCCTGATCCTCCGTGGGATTGTATGAAAGTAACATGATTCTTCGCTACACACAATCTCTGATATGATGGTACCTGATGTCGATTTGCTTGGATCTATCATGAAATACTGGATTAGCCGAGAGTTTAATGCAACTCTGGTTATCACAATAAATCACAGTAGGCTCCAAGTGTGACCTGAACAACCCGACGAGGATCTTCCTCATCCATATAGCCTCGCATGCAGCCAAACATGCTGCCATATACTCGGCCTTTGCTGAACTGAGTGCCAGGGATCTCTGCTTCCTGCAGTACCAAGAAACTGTTGTCAACCCGATACTGAAGATCCCTCTAGATGTGCTTTTTTTTTTCCGTTGGGCTCCCTGCCCAATCTGCATCCGTGAAGCCACATAGCTTCACCTCATCCTCCTGTCTGTACCACAATCCATATCCCGATGTGACTCTGTGATAACGCAATACATGCTTGCTTTCCTTCCAGAAGAGCTTGGTTGGCTTAACCATAGCTTGTGAAAGCTGGTTAACAGCATAACATATATCGGGTCGTGTATTGACCAGATACATAAGCGACCCCACCAACTGTCGATAAACAATGGCATCCACTACCTCCGCTGAAGTAGCATCCTCCTTCCTCCAACCTCCAGGAAGAGGAGTATCAATAGGCTTGCAACCATGCATGTTGAACTTCACCAGTATCTCCCGGGCATACTTACCCTGAGAAACAAATAGTCCATCACTGCGCTGCCAAATTTACAATCCCAGGAAATAATGAAGGAGGCCCAAGTCCTTCATCTCAAACTCTCTAGCAAGATCCTCCTTGCATGAAAGTATCAACAGCTCATCTCCGGTTAAAATCAAATCATCTACATAAAGTACAATGATCAACAACTTACCCTCCACCACAACCTGGTATAGGTTAGGATCCACCTCACTCTTGGAGAATCCAAGTTCGGTGAAATAATTTTCTATCCATGTGTACCAAGCACGAGGTGCTTGTTTCAACCCATACATCACTCTCTTGAGCATGCACACATGCGACTCGCTGCTGAAGATCTCAAAACCTTCGGGCTGCTCTATGTACACCTCCTCCTCAATGACTCCATTGAGGAACACAGTCTTCACATCCATCTGATGGATGTGCCACCCCATCTGCGCTGAGAGAGCAAGAATCATCCGTATGGAAGAATACCTTGCGACAGGTGCAAAGGTCTCCTCATAATCAATCCCCTCTATCTGTGAGAAGCCTTAGGTAACAAATCTTGCCTTGTACTTCTCCACACTCCCGTTAGCTGCTTGCTTCACTTTGTAGATCCATCTCGAACCCACCATTGATTTCCCCTCCAGTCTTGGGACAATCTCCCATGCACTGTTTCTGACAATTGAATCATACTCTTCCACCATGGCATCTACCCATGCGGGATCCTCCACAGCTTCCTCGAAAGAGGATGGCTCAGTCACGACACATTTGCTCACAAGAGCTATGTATCCAGTGTACCGATCAGGCAACTGTCTCTGTCTGTGCTGTGCTGTAGGTGGTCCTACAACCTTCTCTGCATCTTGAGCCAGTCACTCAGCTTCTGTAGTGCACTTTCGCCCTCTGATGGTTGGCGTTGCATGAGTGGTCTCTTCCACTCCATGGACTTCATCTTGTGGTTGATGCACATCGTGAAGCTCATCCTTAGGAACTAATAGCTCCTCATCTACATGCAAGTGTGGCTCCCTCTCAAGCAAACACTTCATGGCTTTCTCCTCTTGAAATTTGATATCCTGTCGCACAACAATCTTGCGACTGTCTGGCAAATACACACGATAGTTGTGGGGCATATCAGTGTACCCCACAAATATCCCAACCTCTGCGGTTGGCTCCAGCTTCTTCCTGGCATCCTTCGTCACATGCATGTAAACAGAAGAACCAAAAATCCTCAAATGGGAAGTATCAGGCCTCTTACCAGAATAAGCCTCCTCGGGTGTACTCATGCCAAGTATCTTATGAGGACAACAGTTCTGCACATATACTGCAGTATTGCATGCCTCCGCCCACAAGTGAAGGGGTAGGCCCTGATCATGCAACATCGCCCATGTAGCACCCACGATCGTTCTGTTCTTCCGCTCAACAACCCCGTTCTGTTGTGGGTTATGGGGAGCTATGAGCTCTCTTCGAGTTCCTTCTGCACTGCAGAAGTCCTTGAACTTGCCAGAGATGAATTCACCACCATTGTTGCTCCTAAGAGCCTTCACCTTCTTCCCCAATTCCTTCTCGACCAGTGCTTTGAACTCACAAAACTTTGAGTATGTCTCGCTCTTCTTCTACATGAAGAAGATCCAACACTTTCGAGAGAAATCATCCACAAAGATCACATAGTACTTGTGCTTTGCTATTGAGGCTACTGAGAAATGTCCACACACGTCTATGTGAATTCTCTCAAGGATCATCGTGGCGCGACTATCCTTCTCGTGAAAGGTGGCTTTCACAAATTTTCCCAAAGTACACCCCTTGCACTGATCTGACTGCACAAGAGTGCCTTTAGGAAGCTCAGTAGAAATCTGTTGTAGTATCTTCGAGGCTCCATGGTGAAGGTGGCCCAATCTCCGGTGCCACAGCTCGCCATCATCCCGGCTCACCAATCCTTCTACCTTGCATGCCATTGCTGCGCAACCATCTACATGCAATTGATAAAGGTTCTTGACTCGAACCCCTATCTTCTGGGTTTCTCCAGTTGTCTTACTACGCAGGAAAGCCTTTCCCTCACTGAAGACAACATCATATCCTTTTCTTCTAACATCGCCACAAAGATAAGATTCTTCTTCAGTCCTGGAACATGCATCACTTCCTTCAATACGAAGGGTTTACCAGAATACCTCTCAAAGGAAATGGTACCGATACCGGTCGCACTATATCTACCATCATCACCCATCTCGATGTGCACTCCAAGATCTTTCTCATCAAGATCAGAAAACAAATCTCATTCTCCTGTCATGTGAAAAGATGCACCACTATCCAAGAACCATACCGATCCCATCACACTTGATACCAAGCATGCGATCAGCGAAAAATCCATCTCAAACTACGAGGCTAAGGCCTCTCCCACTGCAGATCCAGCAGCTTGCTTATTTTTCTTCTTCTGCGGACAATTTGTGGCATAATGTCCATGCTGGTGATAGTGAAAGTACTTCACCTTGGACATGTCCTACTTCTTGCCTTTTGCACCAGAATGAGAAGCTTTCTTGTTCTTCCCCTTCTTTGCTTTGGTAGCCAAAGCACAATTTTCTTCATCAGATGCCTTTGATGAAGATCCATCCTTGGTATTCCGCCTGATCTCCTCTTGCACAACATCAGACCAAAGTCTCTCCCATCCTGCCAATTTCTCCCGACCATTGACATAGTCCTGATAGGAATGCCAACTCTTTCGAAGACCAAGGAGAGCCAAGCTCACCAAGTCCTCATCATCGACAATCACGCCCACACTTCCCAGCTCATCCCGGCGTTGGGTGAACTTTGTGAGATACTTGGGCATACTGTCTCCTTTCTCACACTTAATGTTTCTTAGTTTATCCTTGAGCGCCAACTTCCTATGGTCGCTCTTGCTTTAGAATAAATCTGTCAACGCTTTCCACATCAAGTATGGAGAAGCCTTTCCATGAAGGCTTGATACAATGTGATCCTTCACACCCTCCAATAGAATCCTTCGACACTTTGTTGTCTTCTTTTGCCAAGCCTCAACTTGAGCAGCATCAGTAGGCTTTGGGACCTCAGCATCTATGAACTCCTTCAACCCATTGTCATCTAACACCACCTCCATCATGTCTTTCCATGCAATATAATTCGAGCTGCCTTCAAGGGCATACTCCAATTGCAATCCGTTGAAAGACATTTCAACTTCGACACCAAGAAAACACTGCTGCAAATTCAAATTCCACCAGCTCAAAACTCAACCGCTTATGATCTAAAATTCACGAGAACAAAGTATTTCTCGTACAGAGATTGACTGTATGGCCATTTACCGGATATCTCACCTTCCAAAAGAAGGATGAATCCAGAGGCTACCTGGCCCGATTATAGACTCTACCTGAAGAAATAAAATGTAATCACTTTCTGAATAATAGATCTGATGATCAACTTCGCTCCGATACCATGTAGAAATTTGAATAATATAACACTTATTCACAGAGATTATCCTGATTATACACTATTTGCGGAATGCAAGCATAATACATAACCTCCTCTACCATCGATCTCCAATTTGCAGAATAAAAAACCAATCGCATGTGCACATTGAAACATCAATCACACATATCAAGACGGTATGTAATGGGGAAAACATAGAGCTGAAAACCCCCAACTATCTATATATTATAATGATAGAGAACATGTAACAATACATAGTACAATACTCCTCACAAGTACTCAGTACTATCTCCACATGCTACACACAAACTAGCTTAGATCTGAACAAGTAACGGGTTCAAATCTCCTCCACTGTTTGCCTGCCTCTACTGCGCAATCCAAGTTGAGAATGGGTCAGATCCAAGTTCAAATTCCCTTGGCTTGTGCTGCGCAATCCTCATTAGCAATCTCAATCAATGATTTTGCAAATCTCATGCACAGCTATAGTCACAACTGATAGTAGTCTCACCCTTTCACCCACCTCTAACACTTGTCTCCACTGAACTGTCCATGCACTAAGTTAACTGATGTATTCTTTAGTTGATTTATGATTTAATAATTAGTGAATTAATTAATAATTAATTCACATCACTCATCACTAGTGTATTTGGCAGTTAGACTAAATACAACTAGTTCAACTAAGTCCAACTGAACACAACTCCATCAACTCCTCAATCAACTCCACCAAACTCAATCACTTGAGTTCTAACTGAAGTCCATCATGCAATAGCTCAGCTAACCCATAGGAAAAGCATAATTTCGTTCTGGTAGTTGCATGTGCCACATCTGTAGCTCGAACTGAAGTGCTGCAAGAGGATAAGATAATGCTTATAGTCCAAATATTATTAAGAGCTAATAATATTCGACTGTTCTATTTTTTTTTTTTGACTGGCAGTCTAAAAATAGACTCCGCCCATATGTCTAAAAATAGAGGTCCATCTATTTTTACCAACATGACTAATCATCCATAAATAGCATCCTGCAACTCATAGACCATGATCCATATGTCTAAAAATAGACATAGTCTAAAAATAGACTTTGCGCCAAAAATAGCCTGTGGGCCCACTTAGTGAAGGCAACTTCTTTTCACTAAGCTCCATCATCCTGTTGCATTTTCAACATTCATGAGATACAATATGACCTAGATATTCCACCTCTTGTACTTCAAAGAAACATTTGGAGCTTTTTGCATATAATTGTTTCTCCTCCAATAGTTTGAGCACTGTGTCAACATGTTGAACATGATCCTTCCAAGACTTGTTGTAGATTAGTATATCATCAAAAAATACTAACACAAATTTTCTAAGGAAGGGTTTGAAAATGGAATTCATCAAACCTTGAAATGTAGAAGGTGCATTGGTAAGGCTGAAAGGCCTGACCAAAAATTCATAATGACCCTCATGAGTTCTAAATGTTGTTTTTTGAATGTCTTCAGTCTTCATTTTGATTTGATGGTATCCTGAATGAAGATCCAACATGGTGACGTAAATTGGTCCATGCAATTCATCCGATAATTCATCAATGACAAGAATGGGAAATTTATCTTTAATAGTGAGCTTTTTGAGCTCCCTATAATCCGGATACATGCACCATGATCCATCCTTCTTGTGCACCAATACTATTGGAGTAGAGAAAGAACTTTGACTAGGTTGAATTATACCAGCCTCTAACATTTCTGCAACCATACTTTCAATTTCACTCTTTTTGGAATAGGGATATATGTACAACCTGATGTTTGGAGGAACACTTCCTGGAATCAAATGAATAGCATGATCATGATCACAAATAGGCGGGAGGCCTTTGGGAGCCTCAAATACCTTGGAATGATTGTCCAAGACTTTTTGGAGATCTTGAGAAATAGATGGTTTCGATGTGGGAATCTCTAGCGAACATAACTGTGCAATTACGCCTCGTTGTTCCTTCTTTAGAAACTTTGTCATACCATTATAGCTAATTATATTTCCCGGTTTCCCTGCAATACCCTTAATTCAACTTCCTTTCCTTCCTCACAAAAATTCATGAAAAGTTCTTGAAAATTAAAAGCTATTATACCCAAGGATTGTAGCCATTCGACTCCTAGTACAACATCAACACCACCCATTGGAATGGAAAGCATTGGGCTATTCAATACATATTCTCCCATGGATAGCTTAATATTAGGGCACTTTCCAAAGCAATTTATGGTTCGTACACTTGCAACCATCACTTCACACTCTCGTGCTGGATATAGGAAGTGATTCAATTCCTTGGCTATCTTACAATGAATAAAATTATGGGTAATTCCCAAATCAATCAACACTATTACCCTTTTATTCTTGATATGTCCTTCTATCTTGATAGTTTGAGGAGTGGTAATTCCAACCAATGCATTACAAGATACGGTTCGATACATTTCTTCTTTATCTAGTGTTTGTTCCTCGATTATATCCTCTTCTTTTGACATTTCTTGTTCCTTTTCTTCCTCCTCTTCATAATCTATGTAGAATAATTTCTTCTAAGCACACTTATGACCTTTTATGAGCAGCGAAACCCTAGAATCCAAGCTCTGATACCAAATGTTATGATACCAACTCACAAAAAGATAGAAAAGATAGATAAACGCCTCCAAAATAAGCCTCTTTCAGGGGGCAACCTCCTTTACATTACACAAATGAACAATTCTTAGATGATGCAAATTGCAAGACCTCCTTTCTATATATAGGAGTATAAGGAGTCATAATATAATCAGAGCCGACATAATAATAATGTATGGGCACAATAATAACAATATGGGGCTTCTATGGGGCACAATAATAACAATATGGGGACTACATGGGCACAACAATATAGTAAGGGGGTTGTAATAATAAAAATAAGGTGTTACACTAGTAGTATAGGGACCAAACACTGGGTTAGAAACCCAAGAGGTGTAATCAATAGGGTAGATGAAACTAGCTTTATGAAGCTTGTCAATTTCAAGTTTGATTGCTTCGGCTTTGGAAGGGTGGAGTTGATGTTGTTTCTGCCTAATAGGGCAGGAATCTAGCCATGTGTTAATATGGTGTTTTACGATGGTAGGACAAATGTGAGGAATTTCTGACTAAGACCAAGCAAAGAGGTCCCTATATTCTTGGAAGAGGGCCTTGTATGAGGCCACTTCATCTAGGGAGCATGATGCCCCTAGCAAGATTTCCTCAATTATGCCTAGTTTGATAAAAATATTTACCTTGATAGTGGGTGATATATTGGACATATTCGCTTCCTCAAATGCATCTGGTTCATGAACGAGATTCTTGAACCAATCCACCTATCGTGGGGGTGGGAAGCATTTAGCTTCTATTGTGCATATGTTGTGACTTGGTTCCTGAATAGGTTGGATGCTTTCTCGATTAAGAAGAAAGGGCGGTGATGCATAACATCCTAAGGGTAGTCTCGTTCCATCATGGCCTCCAAAATATCTTAATATAAGTGAACAATATTCCCTACAAGTGTTAAATATTGTTGGAGGTCGTGAGCATGGGATTGGGATATAACGGTGCTCATCGTGGAACAAGAAAATGACTTGGTGGTTTCTGTTGTAGAACCCAATGATGTTAACAATGCGCAAATTCCATGGGTCTGCATAGTTGAGAGTGACACTATGTTTCTCGTAGGTGTGGCTATCTCGACAACAAAATCTAATGAGAATACAAAGTGAATGAAGGTTCCTACAATGAAGAATGTGAATCATATATGGTGCTTCATGTGACCAACAACTGGTGGTAGTAAGATTTATCTTATGGTTTCTTTCAAGTAATCGTTAGTACTAACATGATATATGGTTTGTTTTGCGGTGTCTTGCATAGATGTCGATGATGGGCTTGTTAAGGTGCAACTCAAGGGTTCATGTCATGGGTGGTTTTGGGGTTTTGTATCTACGTGGAGAGATGTTGAAGTCTTAACATTATATTGGTGGAGATGAGCCAACGATTTGAGGAATTGAGGAAGGGTTGGGAAAAACCAATTATGATGGTTCCCGTACAAATGCGACAGCTATGGTGTTTACGCTTAGGTGAGTTTCTAGGGACAACTTGAGGGACTCGGTACCATTTCTTAAGTTCCCACAAATTGAGACATTGGTTAATCATATGTCCATGTTCATCAGATAAGGTGGAGATGGAGGCAGGTTCAAGAGTCACTCATTCTCATTTCCTTCTTGTATGTTGGGAGGTTGTGCGACCATGGGTATACAAGGAATATGAGCATGAAGCTTCTTCCTCAAAGACATAAAATGGCTTTCGGTCCATTGTTGGTTACCTATGTGATGGGAAGAGATTGGGGCACATTATTGCTTCGACGAGGGCTCCAAATGCATCTTGATAATGAGGAACTGTGAGACAATGGTGAGTATAGTTTCCCTACTCCATGCATGTAGTGCATGCATGGTTAGTATGTAATGACTTATTTCATGTTGGGATGGCCTTTTCTCCTCAGGGTGGAGGTGGGGATACTAGCAATGTTGGGGCATGAAGAAGTTCTTTTAACTCTTCTATCTCTAGGCACAACTTGTAAAGGTGTCTTACTACTTCGCATAAAGCATAAGGTGGTGGAACCCTAAGTGAAGAAGAGTTTGCGGCTTCCACTTTCTTCCATTTTTGTTTATCGCTCTTATTGTCAACTACTCTTGTCGACACAGGCATATATCATTTTGGGATGCCTTCCTGATGAGGTTCTCTAGGAATGATGTATGTTGAGGCAATACCTGAGTTTGGTGACATGGCCTGAGGGGCCAAATACCATGAAAGTATTGTGAGAGCTGTATTCATCAACATGAGTGTTACCATGACTTGGTGTGAGACAAAACTAGCTGGAGGGTGTAAGAAGGGTGCTTGAGTGATGGTTTAGGGTATGACCATTGAGTCAATAAGAAAAACACTAGGGGTGTTGGGAATTGGTTCCTAGAGTTGAGGTTTGTTTGACGAGCGCATCATGCACACCGGGGCTCGAGTGGGGGCCTCTATTCGCAGTGGGTCTATTGGGTATGTGGGAAGCAATGATGATGGTTTGAACATCCCTGGGGCCATTTTCGTAAAGGTGGTAATCAATTTTCTGTCGGATGCTATGAAATGTAACACCCCATCAAGAGTGTTTGTGCTCTTTTTGTCGCAGTATGTGAGTTGATTAATCGTAATGATTTTCCCGTCATGATACAAAATACATAACATGCCACTGCAGTCACAACATACATGTAGTTGCAGCCTAGCAAGATGTTGTAATAAAGTTGGGCATGAAAGACTTCTATGTCGATGAGCAAAGTTTTATCGGCAAGTTCTATCGGTACATCCTGAAAAAAGGCCAATGGGGGTATATGGGCACCCATCATATGCTCTAATTGTAATGGGCGATGGATTTAGTTTGGGAGAACCAAACTCCTTCGAGACTATATTTGATATGATACATGTAGATGACCCCTCATCAACAATACAACAATGGATGTTGATATTCTAGATGATGACCCGAATGTAGAAGGTTATTATCGATGGTAGGTGTGGGGTAGCGATATCTAAGTCAAACACCCTCAAATTAGAATCAACTAGGTCAATGGCTCCTAACACTGAAATAATGGCTCTTCATTGAGTTGGGAAGGTTTGTAAAGCTTCCATTGTTGACATGGTTTGTGAGGATTGGGATAAGTCATAAATTATCCTATAGCTAGGATCAACCTTTTAGTAATATCTCGTTCGACATAGGGGCCCTTTGACCATGTGTGGGATTATTTCAACAAGGGTTCGAGGGATTGTCAATGGTTTTGAAGGTGTAAGGTTTGTAGTCATGCTTGATGTTAATGAGTTAGTTTCCGAAGGGGTTCCATTGTCCCTATTTTGTGTTTGCATGAGAACTTCTTCTTGTGCCATGCATATATCATGATTTGTGATATCCATGGAATTCCGTCATAGGGGTTCTGATACTATTGTTAGAGCTTTTCATGTTGGGTATTCACTAATCCCTATTCGGGGAAAGGGTCCTTCGTAACCACAATTTGTTGGTATGGCCCGTTGTGCCCCCTTGAATATTTCATCCTTTTCAACTCAGGGAGTTGAGAGAAACGATGGGTGTAATGGCCATATTCCACACAAATAGAAAAAGCAAAATTATTCCTTAGATTAGAGTTCTTGTTCTTATTTTGTGAGTTTTTATTTCTTTTCCCTTGCTTTTGGTTCTAGTTAGGGGGATTTCCTCGAGTTGGTGTCCATGGAGGTTGCTGCTAGTTGTTTCCCCATGCTGAGGTTCCCCTTTGGTTTTTTCTTTCCTTTCATTCTTTTTGCATTTTGTGTGTTTGTCATATTCGACTATTCAAAATATTGTTATCATTGTGGGAAGGAAGGTTGTACAAAATTAACCCTAGCATTAGACTATGGGGGGAGGGTGTTCTGCTAGGATGCAATAAAAGGGAAGTATGGATTCCCTTGCCCTCGGTTGGTGTAGTTAATATGGGAGATGGAAACTACCTCTTCCAAGTGTGAGGGGTACTGACCATTTTGCGTGGGAGAATGTTGACTCCCTTGGACGATAAGATACTAACCTTTTTTCATAGCCAATTTCTCTAAGGTTGCAGACTTATTGGGATAATATCCCATGCTGGATGATGGTTGTCATGTGCGTTAGGTAATATATGTTTAATAATTGTTTGGGCCATGGTATGTGTTTCCATATTGCTCGAAAGTGTTTATGGGTTGATTATGGGCTGTGGTGCTAATCCATCCATCTGCAACACATGATGCTCCTAGCATTTCTCATCTAAAATAATTCAGTCGAGGGGCATATGACACGACATGATAGAGGTATCCAAACAAGCATAAATTAACTCAAATTGTTGAGGTTTAACCATGGCCTCCTCCACATTATTTGGGAATGTTCTATTCACACCTTTTGATATTTTTTCTATGATAGATTTGAAAAATAATTCGAGGATAACGTCCTCATCTACTTGTACCTTGCACAAGCTATGATATTTCCACCATTCATGGACATGGTCTGAAATATGTATGGAAGATATCTGCTGAAAAATTGTGAGAAAATCTAGGCCATTTTCGTGACATATTGGGAGCTCGAAAAAAGTGAGAAATGTCCTAGCTATAGATTTAAAGGTTGCATGGAAACTAGAGTCTTTGTTTATGTACCATTTCATTTCATGCTTAGTGAGGGTGCATTGAAAAACTTGTAGGCAAACAAATTCATTTGTGATGTTGTTAGATGAGCTCCATAGATGAAAGGTTATTATAAGTTTTCTTGGATATTCTCTGTGTTTTTCCTCAAATTTTGATATATCCGAAGGTAGCTTGGTTGGCGTAGGGGGCCAATTCTCATTATTAGCAATTGGGTCATTAGTCAATTTGCATAGATCTTAGATATTTAGGGAGGCTAAAAATGGGACTATTTTCCATTGCGAGATGATTTTGAACAACAATGTGCAAAGGAGTGCCTTGTGGGGCTGTGCCACATGGGCTCCCGAGAGGGGTAACGTGTGGACTCCCCCAAGGGGTAGTGAGTGGGCTCGCCAAAGGGGTGTTGTGGGAACTCCATTGTGGGGTAGTTAAAGAAGTACTTTGAGGGGGAGGAGCCACAACCAAAGTTGCTCCTACTAAAGTTGAACCAATGAGAGTGGTTGCATGATGTAGTCTTCACCTAAATGGTGAGAGACCTGGTACACCTCTAGGTAATGGGGGGAGGTTTTAGAAGCTCCTAGAGAAACAAGGTGTTGTGGTGTCCCCTATGATGTCCATAAGTGGAGTATTCTACTAATGAGTGAGAGGAGGATATGTATCAAATAAATTAAATCTCATACATTAAAAAGGCAAAACATAAATGGTTATTTTTCATTTAAATTATACTATGTGATCAATCAATAAAAAAAGTGTTTTTGTTTGTTTGCATATGATAAAACTCCTACAAGACCTATATTTCCTTTCTTCTCTAACAGTAACTAGGCATTGCGGAGACACCTTTTGATGGGTACTGGGGCAACATCTGGAAAGAGCATGCAACACTTTCGAGCACCCAAAGAATCAACCATGTTAATGATGTGGCTTTATTACTTCCCACACCTCCACCTATAAGGAAATATGCCCTAATTTTTGGCCACTAGGATACCTTCGTCTCAGGGTGGCAGTCCATTCTTTAACTTCTATGTAATGATCTATGAGTACGAAGGATTATGCAAGTCAGGTGTACCACAGACACTACAACTTAAGTCGAACCCCGTGTGAATGGGGTCTCTCTAGTACCTTGATAGTCTTTTCAGTGAGATGGTGAGGGATTTTAAACACCATAAAAGACAATTTGTATGTTTCAAAGTAACATAACCATGTTTTCTTATGGGATTCTTACCCCCAATGGTCCTACCATGAGCTATACATTTTTTATGGCTCGAGTGTGGAACTTAATGTATTCAATGTTATGCTTATTTTTAAGGAGCCTTACTTTACTTATGGTGTGAAAATGTAAGAAAAAATAAACTGAGTGTAAACATGTTAGGCAATGTTCACATCCGTGGACCTTTATAAATATCCTAATTATGCTATGTTTGGATTGTCCCTTGACATCAAAGACATCATGTGTGAATGATGGGCCACTTACTTATTTCCTAATTATTCTATGTGACCATATATGGAGATGGAAAAACCAAGTGCCATAATAAATGTTTCACATGCAAGCCCAAGATCATCTAAAATATTGAAGGGAAGGAAGGAGGAGCTACTCACTTTCTTTAATAACACTTGTTCCTCATCCCAAAAATTAATGAAATAAGAATGCTTTGGTAAGTAAAACAATATATGTGGATAATGAGCCACTTACTCCTTTACTAATTAAGCTATGTGAGGAGTGAAAATTAAAATTAAATATTATATAGTTACTCTACTAATAATGGTTAGTAGAGAAACTAGGCAATGTGAACTAACTCAGAAAAAATGGAGAGGCTAGGGAAATTCACTAAAGGGTGCATATCACTAAGAATAGGAAAACTACAATGGTTCTTTGTGCTCTCTGTAAAGGTCTCACCAAGACAGAATTAGAGGGAAAGCTCCTCTAGAAACAACTTTAGATCAAAGAAAGACAACTAGTGGAGTCCCCATTTTGTTGTTGTGTTTGTAGCACTATGGAGTACCAAAAACAATTCCCTTGGAGTTGGTTGTTACCTATCAAGAGTCAACAAGGAATTGGTTGTTGTTAGTGGAGAACTTAAATAAAAAATCATTCAAACAATGGAAGTAATGAATACATAAACATAAAATAAAATAAAAATATGATAGATAACACAAAGAACAAAACTTAATTAAGCAAACAAATCAACATTTTTTACTAAAAGTACTCCCTTTATTGACTTTTGAAAGTAGAATACATATAATAGATGAATTCCAAACACTTGGAGATAATTTTTTGACCAATGGTGCTCAAGAATCCGCAACAAGGAATTTTCTTTCATCAATATCCTTGCAAGCATCCTCTTTCTCTCAAATAAGTATGAAGACTCTCTCAATGGTGAAATTCTCTTCTCTATGAAAACTTGTTGTCTAAGTATGAAGACTCTCTGAATGGTGAAATCCTCTTCTCTATGAAAAGTTGTTGTGGAGCTTTTTTTCTAGCACAACAATGCTTTACTTCTTCTTGTTTTTGGTGTGCTTTACTTCTTCTTCTTTTTGGTCTTCCAATGGGCTTTTTATATAGAATTTTAAACTCCTCTTCCCTATCTTAGCTCATTAATGAGAAAAGTAATTATGATTAGGACAAGAGGATCCCTTGGGGCATTCATATCTCCAAGTGGACTCGAAATTGGTTGTTAGGTATATGTGAGGGAATCCCAATTCCAAGTGAGTGAAGTGGTCTCAGAATGTTGATTTGGGCTTCTGTTATGTAAGAAAAAGTTGTGGGGCTCTAATTTATGCCTTTAGATGAGCCTCACTAGTAGACTTTGTGATTAGAACCTATGGTGAACTTTTTATTTTTATATTTCATGCTATGTTGGACTACTCTATGTGTCATTTGTATTGTACAAATGGTGTGCTCCTTTGGAATACTCTCCTTGTCATCTGTATTGTACAAATGTGTGTACGATTTCTCTATGTTAACACATGCTAAGGGTTGGTGTGGTACAAATGCAAATGCAATCACTCATTGATTTTGATGGCTTCAATGCCCCTAAGTCACTACTACTCAAGTCATAGGTTAGACTTGCCAAGTCATCTCAAAACTTACATTAATTAACAAACAAAAAAATTATAAAAATATAAAAATAAAATAAATGAGCATAAATAAATCTTTGACATTTTCACAAAAGAAATAAGTCCATATTTATTTTTATCTTTGTTGATGGATATTTATTAAAAATAATTTTATTTATTCAATTGTGTATAAGTATGGAAATGTCTTTTTCAATACTTTAAAAATTAAAGTTGCAAACATGATATCAAAATGTACATAACCATTGTTTATATTCATGGTTAGTTATTTTACATTATATTATATTGTTTGATAATAAATTATTGAATTGATATGGATTAAGTATTCAATAGACAACTAGCTCACTTAGTCTAACTTATAGAAGAAATGACATTTTTAACTACATTTTTTGTTGTTAATTTTGACCAAAATTTTGCAAAGATTTTAAAAAACTAGTTTAACTAGGTTAATGTGCAGAATTTGAGTGCTCCACTAGTTTTCCCAAGGTACTAAATCCATTTATACATTCAAAAATATATTGTAAACAACAAAAAGTCATATCCATGTTTGAAATTGTATTGAGAGATTCCCATGAAAAAAAACTATTTAATTTATAAATTAATATTAGATATTAAAATGTTTAATCATTTATAATAGTTAAAATTTATTTATATGTATATAATACAATTTTAATACTGCATTTTTATTAATTTGTAATCTTCATAATTAATATTTTAGTTTGAATTCTAAATTTCAAATTTTTACCATAATCTTTTAAATATTTTTTTTGTATTACCGGATTATATTTATATAACTTTTAACTATTAATAATAAATATTAAAAATATATATAAATATATAATATATATATATATATATATATATATATATATATATAATAAACAAAGTAATTTTACATGGTTTCATATTGTTGTTAGTGTGTACTTTTTTTTATGTCTCATCTTTTGGAAAGTTTTTATGTTTATTTTTTATCTAGTTTGTGTATAATCTATTGAGTACTTATCAAACTCACAAGTTTGACTGCTTAAGTCTTTCACATTCTAAGTGCACCAGTGATTTTTGATATGTAGTCAAAAAAATGAGTTTGAAAAACACAAATTCGGGTAAACTCTAAAAATTTGCATTTAAGTACTAATGCTTTTCCATCTCGTTCATTTTATTCAAAATAAGTGCCCTAGGGGTTTGTGAGGGTGTCTAATCCATATATTCAGTGAAAATATCATTTTAAATAACACAAATCAAGATTTCACCTCAAATTTTTGTGTAGGGTCCCAAAAGGTCCACTAAAGACAACTCCATTCAGAATATCATATAATTAAAATATCATATAATTAATAGGGGTTTGTGAGGGTGTCTAATCCATATATACAGTGATTTTAAATAACACAAATCAAGATTTCACCTCAAATTTTCCTATAGGATTCCAACAAGTCCACTAAAGACAACTCCATTCACAAATATCATATAATTAATATACTTAATGTATTTTGGGTTTTAACAACTGTATCTCAAGTAGTTGGGAGAGTTTAATGATAACTTTCTCACCCAAATTGAAATTTCATTGAGATTTTAATGATAACCTCCCCACCCAAATTCAAGTCAAATTCAAGTTTGATTGAGATATAATTATCCACTCCACACTAAATTGACTCTTGCTGGATTCATTCATGAGAATAATAAAATAATACAGATAAAGATGCCACTAGATAGATTAAGGTTAGGTTATTTGACTAATTAGGCTAGGGTTGTGTTATTTTTATGTGCACTAAAAATAATTAAATAACTAATTGTTTTAGGTTTCATTTACTTTATGAGTTTAGTTTCTCAAAGTATATTATATATTGTAAACTTGCTTGTGAAAATATTGTTGAGCTATAGCATTGTCATTTGCAGCCCTATGTTGTGGCAGGTTTGCACTCAGAATAGTAATTGAATCGATTTATAGAAAGGACAACATGCAGAGATCCAAATCTGCAAATCCTGATAATAGGTAAAAGTTTGTAGTGATTTAAACAATTATAATCTAGTTTAAATGGTTAAAATTATATAGTGAATTTTTAAGGAGTATGTCATAATTTCAAATACAAGTCACAATCCTATTTCTTAGTTCTTGACATCCTATTCTTATTATATTTAACTACAGAAGTATGTGATATATATATTCTCTCACTTATAACATGCAATCAAGCTTTATTTTTAATAGAAGTATTTTTAATGTGTATACTGCAGATTGGTGGTCCAAATACAAAAACGGAATGAAGTGGTTTACATGATTAAAACAAGTGAAGCAAATTCTTCAACTACTGTAGTTGTGCCAAGAAGACTAAACTGGAGAAAGAGAGCAAGACAAGCATATGAGAATAGTCTTCTAGGGCAGACAGTGATTGGTATGATAGACTTTGTAGCTGTGCCAAGAAGACTAAACTAGACAAAGAGAGCAAGACACGCATCCGAGAATAGTCTTGTAGGGCAGAGAATGTCTGGTATGATACAAGGTGCCAGCTTACACTGAAAGTGGTCAATACTCATAAATTCATGAAAGGTTTTGTACTTGATGAAGGATTGTGCATACTTGTTGTTGGAGGTACTACACACATAGAATCTTCATTACTGGCACATGCTGACACTTAGTTAGATCACTTGTTGTTGGAGTTAGTATACACCTAGAATCTTCATATGCGGACACATAGTTAGATTATGGTACTACATGCAAGATCCTTTCTACATGATTTACTCCTTGCTCCTACTTTCACTCAGAAACTCTCTAGTTCTCTCCGGAACTTGTTGTAAGTGATCACCACTATGGTGCATTACAAGTAATGCTATATCATGATTTTAGTGTTTTTACTCTGCAGTGTTCAACCTTTACTACCTAGATTCATGAATCTATACAAGTTTTGTAACACATTTACACCTGTGTCAAATGCAAATGACATCGCAACCATTGTGAAGGTTGTTAAAAAAGTAATTTCAACTGCGCAACAGTTGAGCCATGCAGCAGCATGGAAACATCGCTGACGAGCGATCGCCGATATCGCATCGGCGAAGTCACAGTGGAGGACTTACAAAGAGGCATTTATATGTTGCGATGAGCGATCGTCGATATCGCATCGGCGTATCGCTATCGTCGTTCACAATGTGGCAGAGCCTTTGCACATATATATAGTCGCGATCCGATGAGCCGGACCCGACGGGTGTTTAACATTTTGTTTCATATTATTTCAGTTCCGTAGCGGCTCTTTTTCACGTGTTTTAATGTTTTTCATGCATATGTTATAATATATTGGATCGACGGATATCGCATCGGCATTTCGCTATCGACGATGCCAAAGGAGCGAGGCTTTTGTATAAGGCATGTATCCGACCCGATGGATCGGACCCGATAGCATTATAAATGGTTTTTGATAAATTTTCAAGTCCGCGCGCTCAGGCCATTTTCAATGTATTTTATGCATTTTCGTTATACAACGAAATATAAGGAAAAGCAAAGGATTGGAGACATCGGCCCAGATCGCGATCGACATATCGCAATTGGGGAAACCAAGGGTGCACAACTTTTCATATATGCATGCTATGCTGTGAAGCCCGGACCCGATGGGTTTCCGAAGCATATTGGTTTAACATTTGAAGTCTGCCAAAGGCAAATTTTTGTGTTTTGCAACGTTTTTATATATTTTCAAATATATGAAGAAGCAGAGGATCGGCCAGCTGCGATATGCAATGCGACCTGAAAGGCGAACACGATAGAAAAGTTTTTGCATGCACTAATCTTTGATGGCAAGATGGGCAGGATTGTTCAATGGCGCGAAGCCAGTTAAAGCAAGCATGGAGCAGTACAGCGCAGCAGGCAGAAGCATTCAATTCACAGTATAGCCGAGAAGAAGCAGGTTGCAATCCAACTCTTACACATTGAAGTTCTCAGCTACCGCAGTTAAAGTTCAGCTCAGCCAAGGACAAGAAGGACAGCCTCGAGCAATTCACAACATGGGACTCCATTTTTGTTCATTAAATTATTCAGATTTTGTATGTAACTTTTGTGTGTGTTAGCTGTAGTAGTCAGTTGAGAGGTTGAGAGAGTGGGAGTGAAGGTAGAATCGCAACAGCGCAAGTGAGTGAGTGTTAGTAATACGCAACAGCGTAGTATACTAAATGTAATGGGAAAGGAATGAATAGAGTAGCACTGTGTTTTCTTTTTGGTGAATCCCTCTGAGTGAAAGAGGATGAATTTTGTATCAGTAATTTTATTTTAATGAATACAAATCCTTTTTATGGGTGTGTAATACTCTGTTCTTAGAAATAATTTTAAAAGCTTCCCTGTGCTAAGATCCTGGAGCAAAACAGAGCATTGTCTCTGTGTTCAGTTTATTTTGTTTTTGGGATTTTAACAGAAAAATCCCCAACAGTGGTATCAGAGCTAGTTCAGGCTCTTTGAAGGTGTCAAAGAAGCTGAAGGAAGGTTTCTTGCTGAAGCAACTTCTCCAGCAGTGTGAAGACTCAACAAAAGAATCAAGTTAAGAATGCAAGGAATGGCCAGCACAAGCACTAGCATGGGTATGTTTAATACCCAGCTCCCATCGTTTAATGGGAAAAACTATGACTACTGGGAAATAACCATGAGAGCCCTGTTTGCCTCACATGATTTATGGGAACTTGTTGAATATGGGTTTGAAGAACTAGCAGATGAAAATGAGTTTAACAGTTTAACTCAGCCAGAGAAAGATCTGTTGAAAAGCAATAGGAAGAAGGATTCAAAAGCCCTTGTATTTTTGTATCAAGCAGTGGACCAGAGTGTGTTTCCAAGGATAGCAGCAGCCAAGACATCCAAAGAAGCATGGCAGACTCTCAAGACAGCCTATCAAGGCATGGAGAAAGTGAAGACAACAAAACTACGGTTGCTGAGGAAAGATTTTGAGAACCTGTGCATGAAAGAGTCAGACAATATTGACTCATTCTTCACACATGTAATTGGTCTGGTCACAAAGATAAGGACTCATGGAGAGACTCTTGAAGAAAGGAGGATTGTGGAGAAAATATTGAGAGTTCTACCTTCAAGGTTCCATGTGATTGTCACCACCATAGAAGAGACAAAGGATCTCTCAAACTTTTCAGTTGATGAACTTCATGCATCACTGATAACACATGAGCAGAGGTTGAGTAGAAATGAAAACTCATCTCTAGAGCAAGCCTTCAAGATCCAGATGTCCTTTGGAAGAGGAAGAGGTCAAGGCAGAGGAAACAAGAGAGGAAGAGGCAGAAGCCAAAACAGAGGTGGAAGGAACAGTCCAGCAAATGCTCAAGGAAGAGGCAGCAACCCAAATCAGAACCAAGGCCAAGGCAGCAACCAACAAAGAGGACAACATCATGCTCAAGGACAAAGGTATGAAAAATCCAATGTCCAATGTTATTACTGTAAAAAATATGGGCATTATGCCAATGAATGTAGGAAAAAGCAACATGATATGAACAATAGATCTAGTGCAAATATCACTAGAGAAAATATCAGCCAAGATAATGTGTTGTTAGCTTGTAACATGGCTGAAACAAACAGTGAAGATATATGGTTTCTAGACTCCGGTTGCAGCAACCATATGACAGGAAACATAGCCCTTTTTTCTGCTTTAGATCAAAGTGTGAAGTCACAAGTCACACTTGGGACTGATAGCAAAATTTCTGTTATGGGTAAAGGAGAAGTTAAAATATTTACAAAGAAATGTGAAAAGAAAACCATAGCAGATGTCTATTATGTTCCTGGAATGAGATGTAACCTCTTGAGTATTGGACAACTTATTCAAAAAGGTTACAATGTTTTCTTTGAGAATGATGTATGCACCATGGATAGAGCACCCAGCAAGCGATGCATTGCTGAAGTAAAAATGACGAGGAACAGGATGTTCCCTCTCAGAATAAGGGCAGATTTGAAAAACAAAGAAGAAATTGCAGCAGTTTCCCAAGAGGCTTTCCAAAGTGTGCCAAAGGTTGAAAATTGGTTGTGGCACTTGAGATTTGGACATCTCAACTTCGGAGGTCTTAACTTGTTGAGCAGAAAAGGAATGGTAAGAGGATTACCATTGATAGAGAAACCGGATAGCCTTTGCGAATGTTGCATATTAGGGAAACAACACAGAGAAAGTTTTCCAAGCGGGAAAAGCATAAGGGCAAAAGCACCCTTAGAAATTGTCCACTCAGATTTGTGTGGACCGATGCAAAATCCATCTTTAGCTGGAAGCCAATATTTTCTAACATTTATGGATGATTTTACAAGAAAGACTTGGGTTTATTTCTTGAAAAAAAAGTGAAGTGTTTGAAAAATTCCGAAATTTCAAATCACTTGTGGAAAATCAAAGTGGGCTGTGCATCAAAGTTTTGAGAACTGACAGAGGAGGTGAGTATATCTCGAAGGAATTCCTACGGTTTTGTAGAGAAAATAAAATTCATAAGAAATTTACAGCTAGGTACACCCCACAGCAAAATGGAGTTGCTGAAAGGAAGAACAGGACCATTATGGATATGGCAAGAAGCATGTTGAAGGCAAAGCATTTGCCAAATGATTATTGGGCTGAAGCTATAAACTGTGCAGTATATATCTTGAATAGGTGTCCTACAAAAGCTGTGATGAACAAAGTGCCGGAAGAAGCATGGAGTGGGAGAAAGCAAGGAGTCACCCACATGAGAATTTTTGGATGTGTGGCTTATGCACACATTCCAGATCAGCTAAGGAGGAAGCTGGACAGCAAAGGGGAGAAATGTATTTTCATTGGATACAGTGAGGAATCCAAAGCTTATAGGCTGTATATCCCATCTACCAAGAAGTTTTTTTAAGCAGAGATGTTCAGTTCATTGAGGAGGAAGCTCGGAATGGAAGTATAGAGAAAACAATGAATGTTAAAAACTGTTTGTCTCATGATGAAGATGATGAGGAGATGGCTGAAACACATCCCCAAACAGCAGCACCAACACAAGGACAACAAGCGACACTCTTGAGGATAAATGAGAGTGCTTCTCCAAGCACATCACAAGGAGGAGATTCAAGTGCATCTTCAAGCACTTGCACACCAAATGAAAGAGGTAAGAAATTCAGAAACTTAAGTGATATTTATGATGAAGGAATGAATTCCTTGTTTGCCTTGTATTGTCATGTTGATGACCCTATTCATTTCAAAGATGCTATTAAAGATAAGAAGTGGATAGAAGCTATGGATGAGGAGATGAATGCCATAGAAAGAAACAAGACATGGGATTTGGTTGAGCTACCAAAAGGTAAAGAAGTCATTGGAGTCAAATGGGTCTATAAGACCAAGTGCAATGCTGAAGGAAAAATTGAAAGACACAAGGCAAGGCTGGTTGTCAAAGGATACAAGCAACAGTATGGGAGAGACTATGAGGAGACTTTTGCACTGGTTGCAAGAATGGAAACCGTGAGAGCAGTGCTGTCTATAGCAGCAAAAAATAAATGGAAAGTCTACCAAATGGATGTGAAGTCAGCATTCCTAAATGGAGTGTTAAAGGAGGTGGTTTACATTGAACAACCTCTAGGCTATGAGAAGAAAGGCCAAGAGCACAAAGTGTGCAGATTGAAGAAAGCTCTTTATGGGCTGAAGCAAGTGCCAAGAACGTGGTACAGTAGGATAGATTCCTATCTATTGGAAAATGAATTCGACAAATGTGAGGGAGAACCCACCGTCTACATCAAAGAAAAGGATGGTAAGATTTTAATTGTTGCATTGTATGTTGATGATGTTATTTTCATAGGTAATGATGACTACCTCATTGAAAATTTTAAATTAGTCATGAAAGAAGAATTTCAGATGACTGACATGGGTTTGCTGAGATACTTCTTAGGAATAGAAGTAGATCAAAATGAAAATGGAATTTTTATCTCACAAGAAAAATATGTAAATGAAGTGTTGGAAAGATTCCATATGCAAGAGTGCAAGGCAGCAATCACTCCCACGATAATGGGATTAAAACTCAGCAAAGAGGACAACAACAAGGATTTTGATCCTAGCTTGTATAAGAGCATAGTTGGTAGCCTTATGTATTTAACTGCAACTAGGCCTGACATAATGTTTGCTGTTAGTTTTATTTCCAGATTCATGGAGAGGCCAAAAGAGGCACATTGGCGGGCAGCAAAAAGAATTCTGAGGTATGTCAAAAGTACTAAAATGTTTGGAATTTTATATACTGTTTCAGAATGTTCAGATTTAGTTGGATACACTGATAGTGATTGGGCTGGAAGTGGAGATGATCGAAAAAACACTTCCGGTTATGTTTTTCACATGGGTTCAGGAGCCATTTCATGGGCTTCTAAGAAACAACCTATCATGGTGTTATCTACAGCAGAGGCAGAATATGTGGTAGCTACAGCAGCAGCATGTCAAGCAGTATGGATGAGAAGAATGCTAAGGAGCTTAGGCCAAGAGCAGTCAAAAGAAACAATGTTTTTTTGTGACAATGGCTCGGCTATTGCATTATCAAAGAATTCAGTGTTTCATAAGAGAATGAAACACATTGACACTAGGTTCCACTATATTAGAGAATTGGTAAGAAATGGAGAAATCACTTTACAACATTGCAGGACTTAGGAACAGGTAGCAGACATTTTGACAAAGGCATTGGATCAGAAAAGCTTTGAATTTTTGAGAAAGTGTTTGGTTATGATTGAATGCCCAGCAGTTGAAATTAAAGGGAAGTGTTAAAAATGTAATTTCAACTGCGCAACAGTTGAGCTGTGCAGCAGCATGGAAACATCGCCGATGAGTGATCGCCGATATCGCATCGGCGAAGTCACAGTGGAGGACTTACAAAGAGGAATTTATATGTTGCGATGAGCGATCGCCGATATCGCATCGACGTATCGCTATCGGCGTTCACAATGTGGCAGAGCCTTTACACATATATATAGTCACGATCCGATGAGCCGGACCCGACGAGTGTTTAACATTTTGTTTCATATTATTTCAGTTCCGCAGTGGCTCTTTTTCGCTTGTTTTAATGTTTTTCATGCATATGTTATAATATATTGCATCAGCGGATATCGCATCGGCATTTCGCTATCGGCGATGCCAAAGGAGCGGGGCTTTTGTATAAGGTATGTATCCGACTCAATGGATTGGACCCGATGGCATTACAAATGGTTTTTGATAAATTTTCAAGTCCGCGTGCTCAGGCCATTTTCAATGTATTTTATGCATTTTCGTTATACAACGAAATATAAGGAAAAGCAAAGGATTGGAGGCATCAACCCAGATCGTAATCGGCATATCGCAATCAGGGAAACCAAGGGTGCACAACTTTTCATATATGCACGCTATGCGATGAAGCCTGGACCCGATGGGTTTTCGAAGCATATTGGTTTAACATTTGAAGTCCGCCAAAGGCAAATTTTTGTGTTTCACAACGTTTTTATATATTTTCAAATATATGAAGAAGTAGAGGATCGGCCAACTGCGATATGCAATGCGACCCGAAAGGCGGACCCGATAGAAAAGTTTTTGCATGCACTAATCTTTGATGGCAAGATGGGCAGGATTGTTCAATGGCGCGAAGCCAGTTAAAGGAAGCATTGAGCAGTACAACGCAGCAGGCAAAAGCATTCAATTCACAGTATAGCCGAGAAGAAGCAGGTTGCAATCCAACTCTTACACATTGAAGTTCTCAGCTACCGCAGTTAAAGTTCAGCTCAGCCAAGGACGAGAAGGACAGCCTCGAGCAGTTCACAACATGAGACTCCATTTTTGTTCATTAATTATTCAGATTTTGTATGTAATTTTTGTGCGTGTTAGCTGTAGTAGTCAGTTGAGAGGTTGAGAGAGTGGGAGTGAAGGTAGAAGCACAGCAGCGCAAGTGAGTGAGTGTTAGTAATACGCAGCAGCGTAAGTGAGTGAGTGTTAGTAATACGCAGCAGCGTAGTATACTGAATGTATTGGGAAATGAATCAATAGAGTAGCACTGTGTTTTCTTTTTGGTGAATCCCTCTGAGTGAAAGAGGATGAATTTTGTAGCAGTAATTTTATTTTAATGAATACAAATCCCTTTTTATGGGTGTGTAATACTCTGTTCTTAGAAATAATTTTAAAAGCTTCCCTGTGCTAAGATCGTGGAGCAAAACAAAGCATTGTGTCTGTGTTCAGTTTATTTTGTTTTTGGGATTTTAACAGAAAAATCCCCAACAGTTATAAGAAGACATCAGCCAATACATCTGCTTTCCAAACATCCTCCGCGTAGTCCTACTATAACTGTGCCTTAGGTACTAGAGACATCGGTTTCTATACATGATGATGTTGTCATTCATCCACAGCAAACAATCTCCACTCTGGATCCCATCCCATCCCTGGTAAACCCCACTCTCCCCACAGCAAACAATCACCACTTTGAATGAACATTTCTCTCTAAAGGAACAGCCCATCCCTGCCTTTGAATCACAAAACATTGTTGAAACTCATTCTCTGCCACAGAAGTCATCTGATCCCGTCGCCGCTGAAACCGACTGTTGCCCACATCAAACTCTCTCCATTCTGGGCAAACATGTCTGTCCCAAAGAACAGTCAATCATTGCGCATGCAGAACCTGTTGAATCAAAACCATTGTTGATGCTCATTCTCCACCACAGCAGCCAACTGATCCCATCCGTGCTAAACCAGATTCTTCGCACAGAAAAAAATCAGAACACGTCTCTCCTAAAATGCAGCCTACGCAGAATCTATTGAATCACACATCGTTGCTGTGGAAGATGTTAATCGCCCATAAAGAAGTTGTTGAGGCACTGGATTTACTATTTCGACTACTCATGAATTTTTGGGATACAAATCAGGGTTTTTAAAACTAAGACGCATTGAATTTGTTATTTCAGCTATTAGGTTTTCAATAGTTTTTTAAAGTAATTGGGAAGGTTATTCTATACAGCATTCCATTTGGCCGTAGAGTTTTTTAAACGAACATTATTAAGCTGTCTATGGACTGGATTTGTTACTTTGGCTATTATGTTTTTAATGTGATTGGGAACATATTCTATACACTACAGTTAGTTGTTTTCAATTTTTTTTAATGCTCAAGAACAATATTTCTTTTTACTTTATCTTTCAATGTTATTTTCTTATTAACTTATCAATAACTTTTTATTTCTATTTTTTATCTTTTCAAAATTATTTATTGATGTTTCTAAAGTTTGATGTTTTTTAATGTCTAAAATCAAACATTGTTTTAGATTAGGTAGTTATTATTGTAATGAAGAAACATGAATGTATATAAAAATGTAAAAAATAGAATACATTGGTGTTATGTAAAAATTTACATTAATTAGAATAGTTTTGTATTGGAATGTGAAGATATAGTAATGTTAAACAGTTTCATATTTATGTTTTTAATAATGATCTTTTGTAAATCTTCTTTATAAGTTTTGGATAGAAGGTGGTCTAGTGGTTAAGACATTGCTTGATATGAAGTCCTTGATTCAATTCCTTTGTGGATGGTATTGAACTTTTAGAAATTGTATACAATGAATATACATAAGTTTATTTTCTAATTAAAAAGGAACTAGCATTTTCTCACTAAAAAAGAGCTTGTAACAATGATTCATAACAACTTTTTAGTATTTTAAGAGAAGAGCTAGAGAAAGATAAAAAATAAATATTAGGGTTGACACCTAATTGGCTAGAAAATTGGTATTTTGGTTTTTTTATGAGTTTTCTAAAGTGATCCCTAAGAATATTTTATTAAGAATTGCATTCTTCTGTTGAGTTAAGGTTTTTTAATGCTTCCCAAATAATGAACAATATTTTCTTCTACTTTAATTGAAAATACATGAAATGAATATATAGGGTTGACTTTTGAGTAGATGTATGTTGAGTATATGGTATTGTACATATTTTCTATGTCTATGTTGAATATATGGTATTATTTTTTATATATGTGGTGAGTATATGGTATTGAAAATATTTGCTATGATTTTTTTTTTAACTACTTATCATAAGTGGAATTGGGAGTAAATGCGGTGCGTAATTTTATTTTGTTACTTATTTTGTTATTCTTTGAACTTTTTAATATGATCACTTTAGTACATAGAGAAATACCTACTAAAACAAATCTAGCAACAATGATTGATAGCAAACTTATACTATTTGAAGGAAATATTCAAACAAAGATAGAGAAAATTAGTGTTAGAAACTCATTTAATGAAAATGTGTGTTAGATGGTAAGAAGTTAGAGAAAAAAAATAAATAAAAGAGGAGTTGTTAGAAGAAAAGAAACAGTTTGGTCCTAAGCATTTTGGATAGTAAATTGGATATCAATTCCATGAAAGATAAAATGGATAAGGTCATGAGTGTTTAAGGAGCATGAACTAAGAAATCTTTGGTATAAAGCTTAAAAAGATGAGGACAATAGAAAAAGAAGTAAAAGGTAGTTGGGAAAAAAAAAAAACATAAAAATAAGTTGATTTGTATGAAGGTAAATTATAATGACCATAAGTATGGCATGGGTTATTTTTAAATGACTAGCTAAGTCCACCGAGATGAATTAACATAGTATTTTCATTTCAAATGGTAAAGGAAGCTAATACTATGGAAAATGGGCAATAAGTGGAAATTGAAAAGATAGTATATGTACAAAGACCATAATAATCGTACTAAATAGGAATTTGGCAAGGTACAAATGTCAATCCTAAATGAAATTGATATTATTTTTCTAGTTAAATGGAACACAAAATCCTAGTTGGAGGGTGTTGGGCACCAAATTGGACTATCTTTTTGTTGCATTTCCATCCCTCTTTTTGTCCTTTTTGCACTTATTCATCTGTATTTACTATGCTAAATCCTCAAGGTAACTACCCCTTTCCTGTCTATTGGAATATTTTATTAATGAAGTAAAGTCGTGGGGTTCTGCCTATTCATAACACTAAAACACGTGTTTGACCACAGCTTCCAGAGAACAAGTACCGATATTTTAGCGTCTCACAACAGATCCGCAATTCACAGCAACAACCAGCCATAAGGAAGTCGTGCAACTAGAGTCGCAGATGTCCCTGAACCATTCATCTAGTGCTGGTGCCGTTGTGAACCGATGTATATTTCTGGGTATACGGTTACCAGGTTTTGGGGAAGGATGTAGTTCTCCTTCTCTTTGTATAAAAGGCACGTTATTCCTATAAAAGGGGGACTCCCCATTGATATTGTAATAGTTCTCTTCCAGATTAATAATATATCACTTCTTTTGCTGCTCCACTCTTCATTGTGATAACACAACCCTGATCAGAGAACTCGGCCCGCTCTTCTCATTAGGTGCTATGTAGTTCTTGTTGTGTGTCATTTATTATTTCATGGTTGTTGTTGCAGATTGTTATTTCTTGTAATTGCTTTTCCTGAGTACTGTAGTTAATTTCAATTTACAACAATGCTTTGAGTATTAATCACGAACCCTTGGTCGGTGACAGATGGTAACCTTGCCCCTGCATATACTTTGCATGTTGCCTTGAAAAGGATACGCACCAGGATTGATAAATTAATGTAGGAAAAAGGGTGAATATATTGTTCATACCTAAACCTAAACATTTTGGTGCCATTGCTGGGGAGGCTAACAAGGTGCAAGACATGATCTGGACCAACTAGAGGGTCAATCTCTCATCCTCAGGAGAGAACGAGTCTTCTTACTCTACTCCAGGCCCTTAGCATAGGTGCTTCTTTCTGCTTGTTTTCCTGTTTTCAGAGGGCCAACCTCTTCTCGTGGGGAGGGAGGAGTCTTTTGATGCCCTACTCCAGGCCTTGAGTTAGATTTATTTTTCAAACCCTTTTGTGTTTTAATTTTGAGAAACCCTAGCTTTTACCCTGGGGAGGGAGGAGTCTTTTGATGCCCTACTTCAGATCTGGAAGTATTAGGTCTTCTTGGAGGTGTTTTTGTTTCTGTTTCTTGTCCTGGGGAGGGAGGAGTCCTTTGACACCCTGCTCCAGGACCTGAACCTTAGGTTCTTGTTCTTTTCTATTAGTTGTCTCTCTTTTCATGAGCTCTTTCGTCTTGGGGAAGGAATGGTCTTTTGACACCTTACTTCAAGACTAGAGCATTGTAAGTCGACACCAAGACCTTCTATCATATCATTATTTGTATGAACAGAGAACCAAATAAGAGGGGCAGAGGAAGAGCCCCAAAGAGGGGAGGACCAGACTTGGGAAGAAAGACTTACATCCAGCAAATTATAGCAAAAGCTGAATTAGAAGCATCCTCTCGCGCAGCCGTGAGACCGGGTGCACGGAGAGTAAAGTCCAAGGGACAATCAGTAGATCAACCAGTGTTGTCTACAACATTCTTGGGTGATTCGACTCAGCAGCCCCTTCTAGTAGTTGAGGAGACATCCAGTAGTATACCTAACCATGGGAACCCTACGCTGGTAATAGAAGGCGAAGAGACTGCAAGCAAAACATTGATAGGGTCAGGCCACTCTAGCAAAGGAAAGGATGTCATATCCGAGGGATCAAGTCATCAGGATGCAGGAGAAGGAATTATAGGGGCACTTACATCACCAAGGGACTGGGGAAGTGCCATTAAAGTGACTCAAACCCAAGTGGTAAGGAACCCTTAGCCATCTTCTACAGAGCCTGTTGAAATACCCAGTGGTTATTGGAGGATATTTATGGCACCTACAACCTCCACTATTGATTTTCCGATCAGGGATCTGGGAGCTGGCATGCCCATGAAGCCCATTCCATTAGCAGCCTTACCAAGCTTTCATGGGCTTATTTCAGAAGACCCTGACACATTTTTGTTCAAGTTTGACATAGTGTGCCGGGGGTATGATTATATGACGGATGCCCAGAAGTTAAAAATTTTCCCTGCCACACTAAAAGGGACAACTCTACGATGGTTTATGGGCCTTGGAGGAAGTTCTATTTCCACATGGGATGAGATATGAACAACTTTTCTGGAAAAATACTAGGATTACTGCAAATCCCAGAACATCAAAGAGGAACTTTTTAAGTTCACACAAAAAGAAGACGAGAGCTTGGAAGACTATGTGGAACAATTTAAGTACACACTACAAAGGTCAGGTCACTTCGACCTGGATAAGGATATTTTGAAAATTATCCTCTTCTGGTCTTTTCATGAGGACTCTTTGGAATTGTTGAACATCGTGGGAAAGGGAGATATATCGAAGGAAAGCTTCGAGGTTATCTGTGAACTATGCATCCAGTGCTCGAGGGGACTCACAAGAAATAGACAAGGGATTCGCTCAGCAAGGGCATCTGGTGGGGGTGTTACGAAGGCAGAAATCAGAAACCTGCTGGACAACTTGAGAACTGATATCCTGAGTACTCTGTCGGCACATATGGACACACTACAAGTGAAATAGAAGCAGTTGGAATTGGACAAGACCATGGCTGTATTCTACCCAAAGTGTGGAAAGAAGCATCTAGAGAGGGAATGTCCATTGAACTCCATAGAGGAATGCACAATCTGTGAATTAAGTCATGCAACGAGCTCATGCCCCTCCTTGCCAGGCCTAAAAGCAGTGTTTCAAGGGACAGGAGAAGACATGGAGTAGCTGTACCTCATGGGGTCTAAAAAGTCATGGCACCCTCGACCACCAATGGGAAATCAAGGAATGTACTCAAACCCATCTCAATATTTCAGTAATTTCAATATGAATCCTCAGTTCATGCCCTATCCACCCATGTGGCGATAATACCAGTTTTCACCTTGGCAGCAGTGGAACCCTCAAGCTGGTTCGAGCTCCCCATGGGCTCCAACGTGGCGAGGACCTTCTCCTGGGTAATTTCCTCAGCCAATGCCACAACAGTAACTCCAACTTTCCTCTAATGTGCCTCCTAGTAGTCAACCTGTTCGTCCCCACCTTCCCATCCAAACTAACCCGAATCCTAATAATAAAGGAGTTCATCAAACCGACACTCTCAACCTACCTTCGTATATAATTTCCACCGCAAAATTGTATGAAATGAATTTACGATCAGGGAGGACAGTCGATGGTCAACCTCCACCAGTTATCATTGAACAACTTAATAGTGAGGGCAAAGAATCAGAATTAATTAACAAGGAACCAAAACAAATTGGTAGAAATAAAGCACCTCCTGCAAAACAACATCAAGCTGAACCACCCTATCGTGAAAGACTAACTTTGAGTAAATCAAGTGCTCAGGCTAAATTCGACTTATTAGGTGAATTAAAGAACTTATTTGTCAAAATTCCCCTATTACAAGCTATGAAGGATGTACCAATATATGCAAAGACTCTTAGGGAATACTATTCTAAGAAACCTACAAAGAAATCTAAAGACCCCCTTACTATTCACGTCATGGGAAAATTATCAGATTTTATGATGGGAAAGTCAATGCCTCTAAAGTATGGAGATCCAGGGAACCCAATCCCGACAGTGCAAATTAATGGGATAGAAATTCCGAATGTGCTGGTAGATCACGGTGCTGCCATCAACGTTATCACCACTGAAACCATTCATACATTAGGTCTTCATAACTTGAAGCACACACCTACAATGTTAGAACTAGCAGATCAATCTATAGTAAAACTAGTAGGGAAGTTAGAAGATGTAACAATTTCGGTGGATTCATGGCACTATCCCATAGATTTCCTTGTATTACACATGTAATCTTCTTTCGACGACCATCGCTTCATTTTAGGTAGGCCATGGTTGGCTACTGCAGATGCTTACATTGGATGCTATTTAGGGCACATGGTCATTCCAAATGGGCACAACACTAAGAATTTAGTGTTATACCCACCTGCAGAACCAAACCCATCCACAAAACTAGCAAGTAGCAAGAAAATTTTATCTAGGAAGGAACCTAAATCGGAAAATGAGGAATTAAGACCAGTCCTTACTATTGGATAGGCCCTCCAGTTAAAAATGGAATCGGAGGATGATGTAATCACCTCCTTTATGGACGATCGTTGCTCCATTTCAGAACCAAATCAAAAAATGTTAGAATCCATCTTAAGCTATGAAACTAAGGAAACTATTGAAACAACAGAGGAATCTGAGGAGCGACCCGTAGTTGCACCCCATGGAAGTATCCCAGTGGAATTAGAACCAGGGAAGACCCTGAACATTAACCTAGACCTATCAGAATCCCAGAAGAAACAAATTTTAGATGTCCTTTGGAAACATAAAGAAGCCTTCGCCTGGGATTACTCAGACATGAAGGGGATTCCTGCTAATTTATGTACCCACCATATATATATTAAGGAAGATTGCCATCCTATGAGACAGCCTCAGAGAAGGATGAACCCTGCATTGAAAAATGTTGTGAAAGAAGAACTTCAGAAATTACTGGACGTAGGTTTTATTTACCCCATTTCAGATAGCCAATGGGTTTCTCCATTAGTAATGGTCCCTAAGAAAAATGGTAAATGGTAGATATGCGTGGATTATAGAGAATTAAATAAGGAAATGCAGAAAGATCATTTTCCTTTACCATTTATTGACCAAGTTCTGGACACATTGGGTGGCAAAAAGTTCTTCTCTGTCCTAGATGGATTTAGTGGGTATAACTAGATCTAGATAGCTCCTGAAGATGAAGACAAAACTACTTTCACATGCCCCTAGGGAACATTCGTATACCAGGTCCTTCCTTTTGGCCTGTGTAATGCACCTGTAATGTTCCAAAGGGAAATTTTGGGGATCTTCTCTAATCTGGTGGACATGATAGTGTTGAAATTTACATGGACGACTTTACTCCATATGGGGATTCATTTGTAGAAGGGTTGAAAAATTTAGAAAAAGTTCTTGAAAGGTGCATATAGGCGTGTGTCTCATTAAGTATGGAAAAATTCCATATGATGATGGAGGAAGGAATTGTTTTGGGACATTTGCTCTCGCCTGAAGGAATTTGGAGGGACCCAGCTAAAATAAAGGTAATCTGCACTTTCCGACACCCAAAACACCCATGCAGTTACCCAGCTTTATTGGTTATGCCGGTTATTACAGGTGCTTTATAGAAAATTTTGCTAAGGTTGCACATCCACTTTTTCAATTGCTAACAAAATATGCAGATTTTGTGTGGACAGATGACTATGATGTAGCCTTCACAAAAATCAACGAATTGGTCTGTAGCGCTTCGATCCTTAGAGGGCCAGACTGGGCATTACCATTCCATATTCACATGGATGCTTCCCAGACAGTGGTTGGTGGAGTATTGGGACAACAAAAGGACAAGGTACCATATGCAGTTTACTATGTTAGTAAAAATTTGGCTCCTGCTGAATTAAATTACACAGTGACTGAGAAAGAGTTCCTCACTGTCATGTACGCCATCAACAAATTCTGACATTACATTACCGGGTATCCTACTTTTGTACATACTGATCATGCATCTATCAGGTATTTAATGAATAAACCTATTACCCCTCTCGCATTACAAGATGGCTTTTGCTACTACAAGAATTTGACATTACTATAGTAGATAAACCGGGGAAGGACAATGTGGTTGCTGATTTCCTGTCTAGGATAGAAAATGATGATAAGAATACACCCATTGAAGATAATTTTCTAGATGAACACCTTTTTGCAGTCTCTGCTAACACTCCGTGGTATGCAGATATTGCTAACTATCTTCCTACAGGGAAGGTTCCTCGTCATTTACCATATAAGGATCAAAGGAATATTATTCATCATAGTACACAATATTCATGGATGGTAGGGTATCTCTTTCACAGATGGGTTGATCAACAAATTTAGCATTGTGTGGCAGAAGATGACATCTATGAGATATTAAAGGCCGCCCATGACAGACCCTATGGAGGACATTTTGCAGATAAGAGAACAGGCCACGAAGTACTACAGATGGGATACTACTGGCCTTCCATCTTTCGGGATGCTCAGGATTATGTCCATAGATGTGATAGTTGCCAACGGATGGGACAACCTGGGAAAGTAGATGAAATGCCTCTACAGCCCTAGAGAGTCCTCGAACCTTTCGAGAAATGGGCCATCAATTTTGTTGGACCTTTCAATCCACCTTCTCATTAGAAAGCTCACATATTGGTCTACACTGATTATGTGACTAAATGGGTGGAAGCCAGAGCAGTCGCGAGAGCAATAGAGCAAGTAGTGGCAGACTTTATTTTTGAAGAAATCTTTGCTCAATATGGTACTCCAAGGGAAATCATGTCAAATGGAGGAACGCAGTTCACATCTCACAATATATGGAAGCTGATGTAGAAATACGGGATTAAACATAGAGTGACAACCCCTTATCATTCCGAGGCAAATGGACAGGTAGAAAGTACAAACAAAATATTGGAAAATATTCCGACAAAAACAATAGCAAGTCATCACTGGGACTGGGCACAGAAACTTCCAGAAGCTTTATGGGCATATAGAAAAACATGACGGAACATAACCGGGTTTTCTCCATTTGAGTTAGTCTATGGGAAATCCCCTTGTTTCTAGTAGAATTTGAGATCAGCATGCTCAAAACAGCTTTATAAGTAGGCCTAGACTTATCAGAAGCAGAGAAACACCGATTGGAAAAGCTCAATGAGTTGGATGAGATTCGATCTGTAGCGGTCCAGAAAACTACTACTGTTCAACAACAGAGAATGAAATGGCATGATAAATTTATGAAGAGAAAGGTGTTTCACACAGGGCATTGGGTACTACTTTATGACTCCCGGTTTAAAGATTTCAAAGGCAAGCTTCACACTCGTTGGATGGGACTGTATGAAGTGGACGCAGTGTTTGACAATGGAACAGTGAGACTAGTTACAATAGATGGGAGTCATACTTCATTCTTAGTAAATGGACAACGTCTAAAGCTATACCACCGTCCAGCCTCTAGAGGTGCCTTCGTCAAAAATCTTTCTGATTCATCTGGTTTAATGGTTGTTGGTATAAAGGACACTCTCACTCTGCTCTATTAAAAAAAAAAAAAAAAAAAATTATTAAAAAAAAGAAAAAAAACTGTTATTAGTTACTTGTTTGTATTTTGCAGGAATAACAAAGGAATTAGCCACGATAAATGTAACACTCCGTGCGGTTACTCCAACGTTGGTGTTACTCTGCCGGTGCTGTTACTCCACCGGTGTTGTTACTCCACCAGTGCTGTTACTCCACCGCTCCTGCTACTCAGTTGTTGTTGTTAGTCCAACAGTGTTGTTAATCGCCGTTGGTGTTACTCCGCCACTGCTGTTACTCCGCCAATGTTGTTACTCCACCGATGTTGTTACTCCACCGTTGTTGTTACTCTATCGTTGTTGTTACTATGTTAGTGCTCTTACTCCGTTGTTGTTGTTACTCTGCCATTACTGTTACTCCGTCGCTGCTGTTACTCTGACAGTGTTGTTACTCCGACGGAGATGTTGCTCTGCCAGTGCTGTTACTCCATCGGTACTGTTACTCCACCATAAGGTAGGTCCCCAAGTATGTCTCCGCTGACTTTTACAGATTTAATTAAAATACTCCAAAAAGACACCAATACGTGCTACAGATGGCCGTAATTAAGTTGGGGGGTCCTGTCATAATAAACAATGGCATACTAGCAAAAATGAATTCATATCGCACGATTCACACCAAACTAAATCTAATTCGAATGGGAATCAAAATATTACGGCGATTTCGTAATCACAACCCCGATGCATTGGAATTCGTGTTTGTATGCAAAAGTACAATCGGTCACTTCCCCAACATGCCACATTGAACCATTAAAAACATCCAACCATACTGACATAACTCGCCATCATTCTCTGAAATTTCTTCAGACGTACGAGTACTATTACCATCCTTTTTCCAAGGCAACCATGACATTATTACTATTATCAACAGTTTGGGTCACTTTCGTCTTCCCCTAGCAGCTAACTGTATTCGTCGTGCTAATTCCACCTCTACAACGATGGGTGGAAAGTCTGTGCGACATGAGCTAGAAGACACAACAAGAGTTCGAAACTGTTGGGAAATATGGCAGGTCTTTGAAAATGCAGGATGAGATGTCTACTTTGATAGGTTGAGGGGGTTCAATGAGGAAATTGCGGTGGAATTCGTACTCAATCTGGAAGAAGAGAATTCTCAGGTCCACGGGATAGAAGTCCCTATTACAGAGGAAGCCATTGTAGAAGTTAGCGGGCTCCCTCAAAATGGACAGAGATGGTTTTCAAGGAGAACTTCCCTCCCAGAGTTTCCTGAAGCCTTTTTGTAGGTAGGAGAAAACATTGCTTAGAAGGGGCGAGGATATGACCGAAACTCATTACTGCATCCATGGGGAGAGGTAGCAGAGTTTGTAATAAAGTATATAACGTGCGAGGGGAGGTACTCCACTGTGTTCAAATATCATCTCTGGATATTATCTCACCTCCAATTCCCCCAAGCAGAGGCCTTCTCATTAAATGTGCCTTATTTCCTACTAAAGAGTCTTCAGTTGATGGCACTTTCTGCTCAACAGTCACGATAGGTGATGGTGGTCATTACCCACCACGGTTTGGTCCAGCTACTGGTGATGAATGCAACTGTGGGAGCTATTTCACGATTCCACGGAAGAAGAAATAGCAGCCGCTGTCGCCGCCAGGGAAGATGAACCAGAAGCAATGGAGGAAGAATATGGAGAAGGAGATTACTACGTTGACCAAGAGGAGCTAGAGGACATGGAAATGGAAGCCGAAGAACATGAAGAAGAGGCTGCTCCTCAAGAGCAAGCCGCAATTGCACAACCGATGGGAGACATAGGAGTCAACATAGAAAATCCCACTAGTACCACGGCCAAGGCTATTCCACAAGAACCAGCTTTGACTGTGGAGCTAACAGAGCAAGTTGACAACATGAAAACAACAGAAGAGGTACCACAACAGGCAAGGACGGGAGAATTGGTTGATATTGTGGCCAAAGGTACCCCACAAGAACCTCCTACCACCTTGGCACCAATGGAGGAAGACAACCTGAATGAAGAAGAGGTCGTGGCGACCCCAACCATAGAACAAATGGAGGAGGATGAACTAGGACGAGAAGAGCTCGGAGCTGGGAGAACCACGGAAACTATGGAAGAAGTTCTGGGAGAACTAGGGCATGACGCTGGTGCTACTCCACAAGAAATAGTGTCAACCTTGGGACAAAACACTGTACAAGTAAGGAACGCAACCCAGGACAGAATTGTCGAAGGCTAGAATGAAGATCCCCGCCATTTTCCCTTTTTCTCTTCTATTCCAAGAGGAGCGAGGGTATCTCATTCCTCGCGGCACATAGAAGAAGATATCATCATTCCCCCTACTTTGAAATTATCACAAAGACCACAACCAGGTGGGATAGATGTTGCCCAGGCGACAAGCATCTCACAGTCCGAAAGGGAAGAAGACGCAGATGTCCCTGAGGTAGGGTAACCTGGAGGGGTCCTAGTAGAAATATTAACGGATGATCATCTCACAAGGGCACCACTAGTCGAAGTGATCACACAACAAAAGGAAGCAGTTGTTGGCGAAGAGGAGGGACCAAGCAAAGTGGTCCCCATGAATGAGCCAGTGGTAAGGCCATAAAACAAGAAATAATCGAGGAAGAGCGGGCAATGGAAGAGAAACCGGCAGTTGGCGTAGCAGAAGATGTCCTGGGGGATTTACCTCCAGCTGAACTAGTTGTAGAAGATGAAGAGGTTTTGGTTAAGCAAGAATGGGTGGAGTTGTGTGAAAAATGAAGACTACTTGTCAAACAAAAATACCATCTGCAATTCAGAGAAACAATGCGACTTAAGACAAAGGTTAGGAAGTTGAGAAAATGGGTACATCAATTGCAGAAGCAGGTGAAGAAATACGAGTGGCATGCCAAAAAGTCCCAAGCCACAGTAGTGGAAGCAGGGACTCAGGTGGATTAGATAGCCAGAACTTCTGCTGCTATTCAGACAGACCCGGTCCAATAACTTTTTGAAGACTGTGAATATGCCCTAGTAGCCGAAGTGCAGACTTGGAAATCCACTGCAGCTCGGTATCAAAGCGAGGTCAAAAGAACTCATGAACAAGCCTCCACAACCATTTTTGAATATGTGGAGCGTATAGATGTCATGAGGTTGAGGCATGCGAAGCAGCAGCTCAAGATGGAGCAGATGGAAAGGAAAGTGATATAATTGAAAACTGATAAGGAGCAGATGTTTAACTTGGCACAAGAGGTGATGGCATGTCGTTCTGCTGCTTCTTGTTATTCTTTATTCTTGCATGAACATTTTCTTTTCTTCTACATGGAGAGCATCTATATCAAGATCAGTTATGAAATAGAGGATGGGGTACAATTCCTCCGCATATTTAGGAGCCATGACTTGCCAACTCAGCATTTGATGTGTGAGTTTTACATGCATGGGTATCTACTGTGCATGGACAAAGGATTCAACCTGGTCCCATATGTGGGAGACATTCATTTAAGGGCTCTCACCTCTTGCACTTTTAATCAGATCATTTGGCAGAAGGCTTTTAATACATTTGAGTCCAATCATGTTACAAAGCCATTTATAGTAAGAGGATAACATGAAAGGTCAATAACCATGTTCACTAAACACACCACCTTTTTGGGAATTGAGGGAAACAAGGAAAGAATGCTAAGGACACAAAAATGGTGCCTTGATTTGTGTGTCAAACAATTAGTCACATTTCAAGATGAAGCCCTTGATTGCTGTGAGAAAAGATGGATGATGTCGCCTATAACTGTCCGACATAGGGAACCGTTTGGAGCACTGAATTTTGCACGAGCGCTTACCAGAGTTCCCAGGTATGTGGCGTGCGTCCGAACATGCACGGTCCAGTGGATGGGGATCCGATTCTAATTCCCCACCATTTGGTTGCCAATGGAAAATTACACCCCAACATATAATGTTCTGAGTGATTGGTGGAAGGAAATCCTCCTCTCAGAAGGTTTTAAGGTTCCAAGGACAGAGATGGCTGAAGAGTATGATCTCGCTCAGTTCCAGGAAGCCAACAGTCTACAAAACCTAGAACTGCGAAGCCGACGAACTACATGAGGATATGCAAAAGGCTAGTTGGGGGGAGATGTTGGGCACCAAATCGGACTATCTTTCTGTTGCATTTCCATCCCTCTTTTTGTCCTTTTTGTACTTATTCATATGCATGTACTATGCTAAATCTGAAAGGTAACTACCCCTTTCCTGTCTATTGGAATATTTTATTAATGAAGTAAAGTTGGGGGGTCTTGCCTATTCACAGCACTAGAATGCATGTTTAACCGTAGCTTCCAGAGAACAGGTATCGATCTTTCAGCGTCCCACAACAAATCTACAATTCATAGCAACAACCAGCCATAAGGAAGCTATGTAGCTGGAGTCGCAGATGTCCCTGAACCATTCTTAGACCATTCTCTGATCTTTTTCATCCGGTGCTGGTGTCGTTCTGAACCGATGTATGTTTCTGGGTATACGGTTACCAGGTTTTGGGGAAGGATGTTGTTCTCCTTCGCTTTGTATAAAAGGTAGGTTATTCCTGTAAAAGGGGAACTCCCCATCGATATTGTAATAGTTCTCTTCCAGATTAATAATATATATATTCTTTTGCTGCTCCACTCTTCGCTGTGATAACGCAGCCCTGATTAGAGAGCCAGGCCCGCTCTTTTAATCGGGTGCTGCGTAGTTCTTGTTGTGTGTCATTTATTATTTCATGTTTGCTGTTGCAGATTGTTATTTCTTGTAATTGCTTTTCCTGAGTACTGTATTTAATTTCAGTTTAGAACAATTCTTTGAGTATTAATCACGAACCCTTGGTCGGTGACAGATGGTAATCTTGCCTCTGCATATACTTTGCGTGTTGCCTTCAAAAGGATACACACCTGGACTAATAAATTAATGTAGGAAAAAGGGTGAATAGATTGTTCATACTTGGACCTCGATAGCGGGGTTGGGGGAATTGATTGTGACAAAGATGGATCCCAAGTGAGATTTATATTATTTTTCTAGTTAACACAAAATAGAAAAAAAATCCACAAGAGTTGGACTAATTGGTTGTTACATAAGAAAAAAAATTTCTAGTATCATTCGAATTTATAGGATAGATCCTCTCAATCAATACATTTGGATTGAAATATTAGGAATATTTATATAGAGATATGTTAGTTTTCCTCTATTAATTCTATTATTTTAAACAAAAATAATACTAAGAAGGAATTTGTAATTTTAGCTGCCACTATTATAACATATACAACTTTTTTTCATAAATGCCACAAACTTGCTAGTTACAACATGTCTTCCAATAGTTGAACACAACTAGTTGGGGAAACAAATTTCTCATCAAACCAATGGAGGTAAGATCCTTTAACCTATTAATTCTACTTTCTATGAGAAAAACAATGTAGAGAAAAATGTATGTATAATATGGTTTAAAAATGTTCCATTGAATCCTTATGCTCTTCCATTTATTTGTGGATGGAATGCTATCCACCCTTTTTAAACTTTGTTTACATCTTCTCTGGTATAAAATGCAATCAAGTTTGTTTTGACCATCTTCTGCATGAATATAGCTTTTCAATTGCTAATAATATTGCTTGAAGTCCTCGTCCTTTATATATGCATCTCTATATGCATGATGGGTGAAAGGTTCTATGTGAATTAGGGCTACAAAAGATGTAATTTTTTATGTGGGTGGCCTTGAAAGCATGTTTTCCGACTTGTTCGTGTTACTCTTCTTGTAATTGATTCATCAACCTTATTTTTAGAGTTTTGATCATTAAATATTCTTATCTATACATTCCTCTCTACATGCATGATGGGTGAAATGATATATAAGCATTAGAGTTCCTAAAGATGTAACTTATTATGTGGGTGGACTTAATAAAATATTTTCCAACTTGTTTGTGCTACCCTTGTACTTGAAGATTAATAAAAATCTTGTAAGAAATCTATCAACTTGTAGTGTTTGTTTTTCTATAGCTTGAGTTTTTGCTTCACATCCCTCTTAGATTACATCCCTTTAGAAAATAGAAAAATTCACCTTTATTCATGTAGAAATCCTTCAACTTTTTTTATTTATGTAGCACAAACCTCTAGGTCTTCCTTTTCCTTTATTAACTCCTCACTAGAAAGATTTTCTCATAAATAAATAGAACGTATTTGTTGTTGTAACTAATCAATTTCTTGGGTTGGTTGGAATTTATCATTGGAATCTAGGAATTTTGATTTACACTATTAATAATGAATTGTTTTCCATCCTTCATGAGGTAGTACAAGTTGGTTTTCCACTTGAACATTGCATGCCACATATACTTATAGGTACTCCCAAAGATAACTTGACATACATCAAGTTGAGCTACATCCAATTCTACTTCATGAATAAAAGAAACATGTGCAACAAATTTTATTCTACAACGTTTTTTTCCTTAATCGTCATATTCGTATTTACCCATTGAAATGAATATGAGATAGGATTATATCAAACACCCAATCCAAGCTTGCTGAGTAGACCCATTTCTATGGTATTAACCTATGAACCTCAATCTAACATGTCATCAATCTTTGTATTCTTGACCTATACCTTAATGTGAAAGGGTTTAGTCATCTCCTTCTCTTATTCAAGAGAAATGCTACTCAGATTCAACTCCTTGTACAGTAACATGAATATAATATTCTCATCTACATAAAATCCATTTTCCACATGATTTCTAAAATCTATGGTGAGAAGATTATTTTTCTTCCCATCTTTCTTCTATGTCTTTTGGTTCATTTCAGTTCTAGCACTTCTCCTCAATTTGCCCATCAATTTTTATGTGATTTCAGTGACTACTAGAATCCTCGCATTAATAAGCAGTGGATATTATCATCTTACTATTTCCCCTTTTCTACTTAGTGTTCCCTCCCTTTGAAGCTTTTTGGTGCTCTTTTTGTTTCAAACTTCTTGAATACCCTTTCTTGATGCACTAAAATTTGAATTTTCATGGAAACTCACCTTCTCTAGATCACACAACAAATCTCTTCATCATCAATCCCTTAATTTTTTCTACAAAATAATTTCATATTAAAAATCCTACTTCACTCATAATGAATCTTAGAGCATGCACCAATGAGGACTATTATCCATCACATAGATACATCAGAAAATTTGTAAACATAATGAAAATTTCTTTCATTAATAAAATCATTTCCATACAATTACAAAAAAATTAGAAAAACATTCATTACTCTCTTGGCTTGACTTCACATTCATTTTTACATTAACTTTTATCTTATGACTATAATGATTAAATACAAAGTTAGAATAAAAGTATTTTTTCTTACATTCATAAATCACTCGTGATTTATTCCCTAAATCTCTCATGATTTATTCCATAAAGATCTCATGATTTATTTGATAAAGCTCTCATGCTTTTCAAGGTAAATTAATATTTTCTTATGGACAAATCTTTCCTATCCATATATTTTTCTAAAACTATTCTATAATAATTAAAAGAACTATGAATATTCATTATTAAGGAATTACAATTTGTTTACAATATAATAATTAAAGAACCAAGAATGTTTACAATTATGGAATTACAATTCCTTTACAATATTGAAAGCACGTTTGGATATTTATCTCCAAAAAGCTTGATGACTTGGATCCCATAAAAGCTTGAGGACTTGGAAGCCCTAATGCTCCTCCATGAGACTCCCAAGGTAGAAATACAATTTCATGGTCTCCTCACCATGAGTTGTTGTTGTTGATATCCTCCTCGATCCCATACATAGTTTTCTTGTTGATCATCGACTTTGTCATGTTGGTTTACTATTCCTTCTTTCATTCCACTATAATTCATCTTTGTCTTCCTTGATGCAAACTAGTTGTTTTGACCTCCACATTGCACCTCACTATCTCAAGTGAAATTTTTCTCGCCAAGAAAGCAAAAAAAATACACATCCATCCAAGCAAACTATCAGCCCCATTCCATGCTTGTACAGTTTCTCTCTGAACTCTCTATCTCTCTTCAATATGCTAATCGAGCTCTATCTCTATTCTACCAACAAACTCTTCCTCCTATTGGTCCTCCTCTTTGTTGAGAATAAAATTTAAACTTTGTTCCACTCTATCTTCCTCTTTCTTCATGACAACTTCAAAAGATTGTCCAACATCTATACCTACAATCATAAACAAACCATTAGGAAAAACATAAGGATTTTTAGGCTCATTTGATGTCTCAAACATCAAATCTCCACCAACATTTCTATCTTGTCCATGGATTTCTCCTTGCTCAGGTTCACCCGTGTGAACTATCTCCTCACACTTAGTAGATTTGAGTTCTTTCTTCAATGTGTGTCTCACCATTTGTCTCTTCTTATTGGCCCATAATATTTCAACATGCAACTTAATGCTTTTCCTCATGTTCCACCCATATCACCCATTCTCCTCATTTTGTTGTAGGAGTTTCATAAGAATATTCAATGGTGATTTTATCTCAAACAGTTCCCTCTTGTATTCTTGATCACTCATTTTCCTTATACCAACAAATTTGGCTGCTTTGTGGCTTCCCTCTAAATTCTTCAAATGACTATCAATAGTCATCTTCATCTTCTCCTCTTCCTCTATTAGCTTTCCACTACCCACTATGAAGTGCAAATAAGTTTTTCAGTAAGAGTTCTCCTTCATTCTACACACTCCTCACCAATCTTCCCATTTGTACTTGGTCTTTTGGCATTCTTAGTTCCCTCCCCTCGAACCCTTTCAAGCACTTCTTGCTCTTGAATTTTTTGCACTCACTCTTCTTCTTGCATCACAACTCCACTATTTGTCATAATTCTCACCACATACTCCTTCTCAATCTCTATTACATGTCATCAATATACACAAATTATAAAAAAAACTAAAGATGAATTTATGTGTCACTATGTTAATCTTGTTCTTACTTTTCTCCATACTATTGTGAAAAAGTCTTATGTTATCTCTAGATCTCCTCCTCTGATACCACTTTGATGTTGTAAAATTTGAATTTTCCTAGAAATTCACCTTCTCTAGATCACAAAATGATCCTCTTCATCAATCAAGTCCTTAATTTTTTCTGCAAAAGAATTTCATATAAAAAATCCTTTTTTCACTTACAGTGAATCTGAGCATGCACAAATTAGAACTATTAGCCTTTGATAAAATCATGTCCATACAATTACACAGCAATTAGAAAATATTCATTAAACTCTTGTCACATATGCTTGCATGGCAGGCTTGGGGGGGGGGGGGGTTTGATGCAAGAAAATTCAATAGTGGCGTATGACTCTACGAAGTTGAAAAAACATGAAAAGAATTATGTAGTATATGATTTATAACTAGTTGTGGTACTACATGCTCTAAAAATGTGGAGACACTACTTATTGGGAAAAAATTCACCTTGGTAACCGATCATATGAGCTTGAAATATTTTTAAGTGAACCAGATCTTAATGCTAGACAATCCAGCTCGATGGATTTTCTTAGTGATTTTGAATTTGATATTAATCACATGAAAGGAAAAGAATATAAAATAGTGGATGCCTTAAGCTCACATGCAGATGTTATAATGGAAGTATCAGTGAGCATTATTAGAACCTATTTATTAAAGAAGATAAAAAATTCCATAAAGGAAGATCCTAAATACCTCAAAATTCAATAGAAATTGCAGGAGAAACAAATTCGAGGTTGTACTAAAAATGCTAAAAAAATGTTAATCTACACGTGTTGTAGCGGCTACAACCACCCTCCAAATTTTTTCCTTAGCCTGTTCTAGAGCCTCCCCTACCAACCTTACATAGCACATTGTCTTTCTTCATCAAGTACTCAAGCTTCAGTATTTTCCTCACACAAAGGCAGCATGTCAATCACAGTTCATCCATTTCCCCCACAGGTTGCTCATCCAGACTTGGTCGAGCTGCAAGCTCAGCAGCTTCCCAATGAAATTTGCACATTTCTAGAGGTCAACCAGCCTTCCCTCCAGGAATTATGCAATTCGCTCTGACATCCTACTGAGCTCCAGGATTGCACAATCATGCTAGCCAAACCTCCCAGGAGGATTTGCGTAAATTTTCCCATCAACAGGTTGTTCAGTCCAAGATTTGTGCAAATCTCGGTAGCAGTCAGCTCCTCGGCTGATAAATGCACATTTTTCTCTAGTAGTCAAGCGATATCTTTCATGTGCAGCTGAGTTAACTGGTTCCCTCCGGGACTGAGCAAAGCAAACTTGCATGGATGGTTTGTTTCTACCAAGGTAGCATACAAAGGGATCCCTTGTCTCGGGGATCTATGTTTAGTAGTTGGAGGTTACATGCAAGGAGAAACTCAGAAACCTCCCTCCAAGTGTCGCTTCCCCTATATTTGTGGCATGCGCGTCATAACCTCGATGTTGTCAAAACGCATCCACCGAATGCTGTAGAACTCATTCCTCACATCCACCTTGTATCTATGACATCCCACATCACATTTAGGAGTAGTCGGCATATTGAGCTCAGCTATTTTGGGGTAAGCTCGCTTCCCATGCCTTGTGCTACATTTCTGTCACCTTTTGTGTATTCGCTTGTGTGAGTACTATTTGCTTGATTTCTTTGAATCCTTGTAGTCGTTTACATGTATTCTAGCTTGTCCTAGCTTTGGTTCAATTTTCATTGCTATCTCGCTATTCTCGCATGCATGAAACTGTTTTGCACGGACGTTCTCCCAACTGGCGAACTGCCTCTCCCACATGCATGTTGGTCTATTTGTTGAATATTTCATTCATGTACTGCATGCACTGTCAATCGCTTCTGCTATCACTTAGTGTCTCCATGCATTTCATTGACTTACTTGCTTTCAGTTGCCCGTCGGCAAGTCGGGCCAACCTTGGCCGAGTCTCTACCTTCACTAAGGCTGCATTACACAATATGGAGAAGGAAGGATCACCTTCCTCTCCATATTTGTGCATTCTACTCCAGAACTGGCCTCCTGGACTAAATTTCACATTTCCGGAGGTCAGTGACTACTTGGCCCAAAAATTTGCACAAATCTCTCTGTGAGTTAGCAGTCTTTCCCAGCTAGAATCGGGCATTGCGCAATCCCAATAGGTAATTACCTGACTGGACTATGCATTTTGCAGCTCCTGGAGTCAGTGAGTCTCTCAACGTCCTATACTATGCCTTGTGTAGCCTTGGCAATTGATCTCGCAACCTCCCAGCCGAAATTGTGCAACCTTCATGATCCTTCACCCAGGTATGTTACAAGTTAGTTCTCATGTTCATTTTTGTTTTCAAATGACATATTGCTTGCTATGAGTGTTGGAATGTCTCCAGGTATCACATGTGTTCATTTGCCTCTCAGCAGTATAGGTACAATGGTTTCCAACAGAGTAGAGATGAAGACACCATTCAGAGCACACTTGGGGATGTAGTCAATCAAGTGACCATGGGCTTACCTACTCACGAAGACATCAAGTTGTTCATGGACAAGGACATCAAGCAACATAATCAGAGTGAGCAGCATCATGAACAACGGCTGAAGGCAGCATACCGAATGCAACAAACGCAGTGAATGCAGTGAACTTAATGAATGCAAGAGGAAGGTTGTTGACAACATAGAGGTGGAGCAAAGTTGCAAGATCAAGCAGATCCACTGATAATGAAAGAAACTTTGGAGACTCAAGCTATGAATTGATGACACAAAATGAAGATCACGTGAAGGCAGAAGATGGAACAAAGAAGGAGTTGCATGTGCTGAAGTAGCAACTCACGAAGAACATGGAGATGCACAGACACTCTAATGAGTTAAATTATGAACAGGAACAACAGTGGGTGCAACATGAACTTGCGGATGAAACTACGCAAGTACAAGTCAATGATTCATCGCAGTAGCTGACAGAGAGAAAACATGGTGAGAAATGTTGTTCATTGCATGCAAGGGATCCAACAACATGCATTCCGTTGAGTGCACCCATGCAATCCAACCCATTCAACACACTCACCAAGGCGAAGACAAGAAGCAAGTCCAATTGGGGCTGAACATGTACTTCAGTAAGTTGATGCGCATGACCACCAACAGACAATTGAAGATCAGCACAGACACTATGCATCAATGTGTTTCTGGTTCAACCATACCTAAGAAGACCATGTGCATATTAGAAGACGAGTTGGACGAAGGGGCCGAGCGAATGCACTAGTTTCAATGGATGCAGGAGTTCGCCTCAACAAGATATCACCATGAGGTGCATGCACACCATCACAGATGACCAAGCTTGGCATCAACTCACCAGCTTCACCATCACAAGCATGTCAAAGAGCTGGTCTTACCACAGTGGACCGAGTTTCAGTGATGTCTTGCAAGGTTTGCTCAAGCGATGTTGTCTCACATGAGTACATGTGCACTGTAATCTTGAGTCATGCCAAGTGTAAGTCGAGCGTCAATAGTTGGATGTAACAGTCATAGAGTAGGTGAAGAGTCATGAGGGTAGTTGAACTGTCAGAAAGGGGAATGTCAAGGATCACCCCGCCCTTTTCTATAAATAGTCCCTCATAACTCATTGTAAAGGATTTTGGTCAGCCAAGCTTCTACTAAGACTATCTTGAAGAAGGCTTGGACAGTATTGTAACGCGCCTTAGCTTCTCCATTGCACAGAGCTAGTACATCTCTTTGGAGGAGCAAGAAGATGTGGATGTAACGTTCCACTGATGGGGCTAGCATGTTTACATGGTGTATTGTATGATTGTAACTTACACTTCTTTATATAATAAAATCCAACACATTTTCATGATATATGTTGTTTAACTTACGTAATTTTATATGAACCGACATGTATGCAATTATACGAATCTTGTTGTTAATGTTTTGCATATGTTGTTAATGTTGTCACCGTCCATGTCGACTACTGTGCCAGACATTAGACAAAGCTTTCTCTGAACCTTGTTATATCAACCATAACACTCGTCTCGGATTGATCTGTGAGTGTTGTTCATGTTATGTTACCTTGTATGTTGTGACTACCACATCTGTGTCAACTACTCTGCAGGAAGTTGTGCATGTCGTTTGTGTTGTGTGATCCTAGCCGAGTTGGAACTCATTCCTTTCAACTTGGAACTCACCTTCACCTTCCTCTCCCTTTGAAGTGTTGGAACCTCTCATACTCATTCCTTGACTCACTGGATGAGTCAGACCCTTGCTACTGACATAGTTATCTTACTTACCTCTATGCAACATTGAGGTGAAGGTATTACCTTACGATCGACTACTCAGACTCCTACAAAAAATGATCTATGATCTAATTGGGACTTCTTACCGGGGAGAGCCCCTTGACATGTTGGTGGGTCTAGCACCGTCAACATTTCTAGTGCTAGAAGGAGGGCCTGATGACAAGCAGTGTCCTCTCATCCAGTTTTGAACCATTGCATATCTTTCATGGAGTCTTGCATTCTTCTTCTCTCGAGGTGTTTTTCGAATCACGAAGACATCTACATCTTGGGGAAGCTTTTCAATCTCTTGTCCACTCACACGTATGGTGGTGAAGGTGAAGTGGCCTGGCCTAAGCACTTACATAACTTCCTTTCCATGATTTATGAGGAAGATGAGTTATTGACGAATAGGACAGTCTATTGCTTGCATTCACACTTCACGAATCCCCATTTCATTGGGTGCTCAGCCTACTAGCTGACACCGTGCACTCATGTGAGCACTTCTGTGATATTATTGAAGACATGTTCCATCCTTTTGATTGAGACCATCTTGACCGGAAACTGTTACAACAATAGATGGCTCTGTATGAATCCGTTATTGATTTTTGGCAGCGCTTCCATGACTTGTAGTTTCAAGCTCCAAGGAGCCAGATGAAGTTCAGTTATTTCAAGGACTGCTTTGAGTACTGTATTAAGAAATCAACCCATCCCAAGAGAAATCTTGATGTCAAGCCTTTCTCAACCTTCTTCGTTGATGGAACTGTGCAATCCCATGTGGGAGTAGGCACTGTCTCAACAGACTGTCCACCTCCCTCTCATTCAATAGTTCCACCATCGCCCGGTGATGATGAGGATGATGTTCACACATTTGTTCAACTTTCATACCCTCCCAACATCACTCCACTCAATTTTCGCACAGAGTTCGTTGTGAATCCTTCGAGTTCCCATATGCATCCTTTTCTTCGACCTTCGTCTTTGCACTCAAGTGTTCCTCCAAATGATTTTTTCTTGTGTTCATCCATTCCAGACTCCTCACTTGTTGTGAACAAGGAAAAACCCACTGATGGAGTTGGTGTTGCACAACCAACATGCTTTGTCATTCATGAAGAGTATGAGTGGGAGATTGAACATCAACACTCAGCGAATGATGACTTCCTTCTATCCAAGCCCCCTCAGTTCTTTCCTAGCTTCTTTGGTGGACCTTCCATCCAAGATTTTGCATGTGTGTCTTCATCCACAGATGCACCCATTGTTGATCACTTGCAGGACTCAACGGATGCTAGTCCCTCATTCGATAATGGAGAGGATAAGTTATTGATTGAAGATCCACTTGATCTTTCATCTTTATTTTCCGAAAATATAGAGGATGAGTTCATTCTCTTTTCATCTATCCCTCTGTTTGATTCATCTGATCATGAGGATGCCAAATAATTCATTGATTTTTTCTGATCGTGGCAATCGTGATCCATTTGCTTCTATTTTTTATCACGATCATGAATCTATCGTAGTTGATCTTTCGAAGCCATCAGTTTATGATTATATACCTGATGATAAAGTTGGGATAGTCAAGACTATCAAGGAACTTCAGCTCAAGCTAATGGTTATGTTAGGCCCTCGCTCTCTTGGGGTCAATCTCGCTTTCGATCATGAAACTATTCAATCACCCAAGGCTCCTCATCACTCATCTATATGCATTGAAGATCCATCTCACACAAATATCACAATTCCTACACTTGAACTGTATGATCCCATTGCTCATGCATTGGAGGAGTCTTACATTGTAAGCACTAGTTCGCAACACAAGTTATCTTTGTTTCTTTCGTTTTCTTGCTTGTCTAATTCAAGAGTGTGATTTTGCTTCAAAGTTTCACGTAGTGTCACTTAGCACCATGATAAGTCCACGGACTGTCCTTCATGCACATGCACTCACTTATGTCCTGTGGGCACTTTGAAACATGAAGTCTGGCTCTCTTCACTGTTATATGTTTCTTGTATGTTGGGCCCCACAACTGGGTTACTCACGGACCAAGCCTTCACCAACATGTGTCTCTCAATGCATCGGTGGCCGCATTGGAAGTATCACTTCATGTGATCAAGCCCATGCAACGTTAGTATAGGAGTAGGAGTAGTGTTTCTTTCAGTTGTTTGCTTGCATGCTTGTTTTCTTACATGTTGTGTTTGTTTGTTTGTTTTCATGCTTGTTTGTTTACTTTCTTCACTTTCATTTCTACTTATGCTCTTGATTTTATTTGTTGATTGCCATTTTCTTCGCTAGTTTCATTCATAGGTTAGTTTGCATGAAACCATGTGTGACTCATGAAACAAGATGGGTAAAGTACAAGAGGTTTTGTACAGCTATCGCCACTTGGTTATCTGTCATCTTGCCTTTGTATGAAGAACTTGTTACTCTTAGTCCATGATACATTGAAGGGGAATATATACTCTTCGAAGTGAACCTTGGTGTAAGAATAATGCTTGCGTGCTAACTAGTGTCACCTTCTCTAGTCAATTGCTTTTGGGTTAACCCTTTTCATCTTAGTCAAGTAGAGTAAGGTGAGGGGAAAAACCTTAACAGGCACGTGAGATATACATTAAACTACTTCTCTTCTAGAACAACCTCCTCTGCTCTCAATAAGTTGGGATTCCTCCTCAACCTCTAAAATTAATAAGTGGTATGCACAGCGAAAATGAAAAATGAAAAAAAAAATGAAAAGTCGGAAAATTCAAAATGAAAAATGAATAAGGCGAAAGAAGAGAAAGGCTTCCTATGCAGGGAGGTGATGCAAGTAACTCGGCTGGGGCACTCACCAGGCTCGCTCAAAACGGAGCCATGCTTGTGTTCCTATGTGACTCCACCCAGGTACTGTCCAAGCTTGCTAGGAATGGAGCAACATCAGAAATGAAACTAAGACTCTGATGACTATACTTCTTCTGCACCTATATACCCCTCAATCCCAATCGAAATAGTTGTGTTGCCTTGGCTTGGAATGTGTATCAATCGACCAAGGGTTTGGCACATGCTACATATTACATCAAGCTAGTGTGAACCCAAGATGAGTTGAGAACTGAAAAATACCTCCGAAGGTGTTAGACTTGTTTTCCATGAACAAGGTCCATTCAGAGAGTTGGAGTTCTACCAGTGTGTCACCAAGTGTTGTAGTGGCTAGAACAACCCTACAAAATTTTTCCTTAGCTTGCTTTGGAGCCTCCCCTACCAAACTTACATAGCACTTTGTCTTGCTTCGTCAAGTACCCAGGCTTTAGTTTTTTCCTCACATAAAGGCAGCCTGTCATTCACAGTTCATCAATCTCCTCCACAGGCTACTCACCCAGACTTGGTCCAGCTGCTCACTAAGCAACTTCCAAGTGAAATTTGTGTTTGTGGAGGGCAACCAACCTTCCGTCTAGGAATTGCGAAATTCCCTGAGACAACCTGTTGGGATCCAGGATTGAGAAATCCTATTAGCCAACCCTCCCAGCATGATTTATGAATTTTTTCCCATCAACACAATGTTCAACCTAGGATTTGTGCAAATCTATGCAACAGTCAGCTACTGGGCCGAGAAATTGTGCAATCCGCTTGGGCAGTCAGCCCATCTTATAGCAAGAAATGCACATTTTTCTCCAGCAATCAAGCAATCTCCTTCATGTGCAAATGAGTTAACCGGTTCCCTCTGAGGCTGAGTAAAACAAACTTGCATGCATGGGATGTTTCTCCCAAGGCAGCATGCAAATACATCCCTTGTCTAAGGGATCTATGTTTAGCAGTTGGACATTATATGAAAGGAGAAATTTAGGAACCTCCCTCCAAATGTCGCTTCCCCTATATTGTGGTATGCACGTCATAACCTCAATGTTATCAAAACTCATCAACCAGACGCTGCAGAGCTCATTCCTCACATTCACCTTGTAGCTCTGACATCCCACATCACATCTAGGAGCGGTCGGTACATTCATCTCAGCTGTTTTGGGGTAAGCTCGCTTCCCATGCTTTGTGCTGCATTTCTGTCGCTTTTTGTGTATTCGCTTGTGTGAGTGCTCTTTGTTTGATTTCTTTGAACAACCGCTGTCATTTACATGTATTCTAGCTTGTCCTAGTTCTGTTTCAATATTAGTTCTATCTCACTGCTGTCACATGCATGAAATTGTTTTGCATGGAAGTTCGCCCAACCAGCGAACTACTTCACCCACATGCATGTTGATCTGTTTGCTGAATATTTCATTCATGTTTTGCATGCACTATCAATCACTTCTTCTATCACTTAGTGTCTCCATGCATTTCATCGACTTACTTGCTTTCAGTTTGTTGTTGGCAAGTCAGGTCAACCTTGGCTTGGTCTGTGCCTTCACCAAGGCTGCATTGTACAATCTGGAGATGGAAGGCTCACCTTCCTCTCCATATTTGCGCATTCTATCCCAACATTGGCCTCCTAGATTGAATTGTGCATTTCAGGAGGTTAGTGGCTGCTTGGACCAAAAATTTGCACAAATTTGTCCCTGGGCCAACAGTCTTTCCGAGCTGGAATCACCCATTGCACAATCCTAGCAGCCAACTCCTCAACTAGACTATGCATTGCACTGTTCCAGAAGCCAATGAGTCTCTGAGTAGCCTGAACTGTGCCTTGTGTAATCTTAGCAGTTGGTCTTCCAACCTCTCGGCCGAAATTTTGTAACCTTCATGATCATTCACCGAGGTATGTTGCAAGTGAGTTCTCATGTTCATTTTGGTTTTCGACTGAAAAATTGCTTGCTATGAGTGCTCCCATGTCTCTAAGTATCATAGGTGTTCATCTGCCTCTCAACAGTAAAGGTACAATGGTTTACCAAAGAGTAGAGATGAAGACATCGTTCAGACCACACTTGGTGATGCACTCAATCAAGTGTCCATGGGCTTACCTACTCATGAAGACATCAAGTTCTTCGTGGACAAGGACATGAAGCAATAGCATCACAGCGAGCAGCATCATGAACAGTCGCTGAAGGAAACATATCGAATGCAGTGAACGCAGTGAATGCAATGAACGCAATGGATGCAGTGAACACAGCGAATGCAAGAGGAAGGTTGTTGACAACATAGAGGTAGAGCAAAGTTGCAATATCAAGCAGATCAACTAATAATGAAAGAAACTTTCAAGACTCAGGCTATGAAACGACGGCGCAACATGAATATCACGTGAAGGTAGAAGATGGAACAAAGAAGGAGTTGCATGTACTGAAGTAGCAACTTCGAAAGAAAATGGAGCTGCACAGACAGTCCAATGAGTTGCAGCAGGAATAGGAACAGTGGTGGGCGCAACATGCACTCGCGGATGAAATTGTGCGAGCACAAGTTAATAATTCATCCCAGTAGCTGACACACAACAAACATGGTGAGCAATGTTGTTGATCACATGGAAGGGGTCCAACAACATGCATTTCATTGAGTGCACCCATGCAATCCAACCCATTCAACACACTCACCAAGGACAAGACAAAAAGCAAGTCCAACTGGGGCTGAACATGTACTTCGGCAAGTTGACACACATGACCATGAGCACACACTTGAAGATCAGCATGAACTATGCATCAGTGTGTTTCTGGTTCAACCATACTCAAGGGGCCAAACCAAAGCACTAGTTGTAGCGGAGGCAAGATTTTGCTTTAGCAAGATATCACCATGAGGTGCATGCACAACATCACGACTGACAAAGCTTGGCATCAGCTCACCAGCTTCACCATCACAAGCATGTCAAAGAGTTGGTCTCACCATAGTGGACCAAGTGTCAGTGATGTCTTGCAAGGCTTGCTCAAGCCATGTTGTCTCACATGAGTACATGTGCATTGTAATGTTGAGTCATTTCAAGTGTAAGTCGAGTGTCAACAGTTGGATGTAACAGTCATAGAGTAGGTGAAGAGTCATGAGGGTAGTTGAACTGTCACAAAGGGGAATGTCAAGGGTCACCCCACCCTTTGCTATAAATAGTCCCTCATAACTCATTGTAAGGGCTTTTGGTCAGCCAAGCTTCTACTAAGACTATCTTGAAGAAGGCTTGGACAGTATTGTAACGCGCCTTGGCTTCTCCACTGCATGGAGCTAGTACATCTATTTGGAGGAGCAGGAAGATGTTGCTGTAACATTCCTCTAATGGGGCTAGCAGGTTTACATGGCGTATTGTATGATTGTGACCTACACTTCTTTATATAATAAAAGCCAACACATTTTCATGCATATGTTGTTATTGTAGTTGGACTACTTCGGTTGCCTTAATGATGTATGTTACGTACTTGTATATGAACTAATTTGTATACAATTATATGAATATTGTTGTTAATGTTTTGCATATGTTGTTAATGTTGTCACCAACCGTGTCGAATGCTCTGTCGAACATCACACAGACCTTTCTCTGAACCTTGTTATATCAACCATTACACTTGTCTTGGACTGATTTTTGAGTGTTGTTCGTGTTATCTTACCTTGTATGTTGTGACTGCCACATCCATGTTGACTGCTCTGCTAGAAGTTGCGCATGTCCTTTGTGTTGTGTGTTCCTAGTCGAGTTGGGACTAATCCATTTCAACCTGGAACTCACCTTCACCTTCCTCTCCCTTTCAAGTGTTGGAACCTCTCATACTCATTCCTTGACTCACTCCATCAGTCACCCTTTTTACTAATAGAGTTATCTTACTTGCCTCTCTGCGACATCGTGGTCAAGGCATTACCTGACAACCCATAGGCTGAGGTCTAATTGGGAATTCTTACCGGGGAGATCCACTTGACATGTTAGTGGGTCCAGCACCGTCAAGAACAGGAAAAAATTATATGTCCCTATTGTGAGTATTAGGAAATAGAAATACTAGATGAATATCATAAGAAACCATATGAGGGATATCGTGGGTATTAAAATATGATAACAACACTAATAAAATAATTTTTCTAGCCATGCATGAAAAAGGAGGTGGTAGAATACTTGTCAAAATGACTGGAATGTGAGCAAGTGAAGGTGGAACACTAACACCGCACTAGATTGTTAATTCCATTACCCATTCTTGAATGGGAATATGAAGTGATTTCATTGGATTTTATTACAACATTTCCAAGGACCAAAAAACAACATGATTCCATTATAGTGGTGGTTGGCACCCTAAGCAAGGAAGCACACTTTATACCTGTATAGTCTACCTATGAAACAACATAGGTTGGTAACATTTCCATGAAGGAGATTTTATGAGTACATGGAGTGCGAAAGATGATAGTGTCTTACACAAATGCTAAATTCACTTCTAAATTTTTGAGAGCCTTATCTGGAGGCATGGAAGCACAACTAAACTTTAGCATTGCATATAACCCCTAAATTGATGGACAGACAAAGAGAACGAATGGAATTTTAGAGGATGTACTAAGGGTGTATGTCATGGATATACCTAGCAAATGGGAGTATTTTCTACACTTGGGGCTAGGGTAGGTGGGTCACAGAGGATGGCCTACATGAACTTTTTTTTTTGAAAAATAGAATGTGCACTCGTGACTCTCAAATAGTTGGGCACAAAGCATGGATTAGGGAAATATAGGCAGGCGATTATGCAATTGTGGGAAAAAAAGTTGTAGGTTCCTTGGATCAGTGACCTCATGATTATATGGAGTTACCGACACTAGAGTTTCATGACTACTCAAGAAGCGGTTACACGACTAGTGCGTCTATGAGAAAAAAAGACGCGCAGAAGATGGGTCGATGTCCTCATGAGTGATGGGGTGATAGACGCACAATGCATGACTATATGGGGTAAATTCAATGCACTGTCATGCATTTTTTTGAGGAACAAGAGCGTGAGCTGATTGAAAGACAAATTTTACACTTATGAGGCTATTTTTTGGTTTTCTACATACTTTTTGGTAGGTTGGGTATGACATGGAGAGAGCATGATTGGGATCACATTCAGCTATTGGTGGTAGGTGATGATCAAGCGAGCATGACATTGGCCAGATGGGGGTTACTCAAGTTCCCTCATAACCCCTTCCTCAGGTTGTAGGAGTATTTCTTGCATTTTGTGATAGGGAGATGGGAGTTGGATCGGGGGGCTTTGAGGATCTGTAGTTGATACTTGGCATTCACTACTACGATGGATGTCTACTTTATTACAGGATTGGTGTTGCATCGTGAGGTACTATCGATGTTTCTACCGTCTGGTCGAGTGGACCTACATGCATGGATGAGGGGCCACTCTAGGCGCGACCTTTCTTCTGAGGGTTGTGTTTGTATCAAAATGTTTTTGGATATAGTTGAGCATGTAGATCTAACTATGATAGGACAACTTGTCGGGTTAGTGTCACCACACCATGCTTCTGGAGCTCATATTTCCATCCTTAAGAGACTACAACGAGGCATATTGTATGAGTGGGCCGTTTTGTTCATGAGGGGAACAATTTCGGGTTGTGAGACGTCGTGGGATGGGAAACAGAATGCTGACAATTTTAACTATTTCATCATATATTTTGAACCTGGTTGCTTAGCAGAGAAACATGGGAATTAAGGAGAATAATCCAGTGAAAGGGACAAATAAGACGGTTCAAGGTTTTTTAAGGAAGGATGTCGAGTTCTGTTGGAAGTTAGCACGGGACCGTTGAAATCGAACGGTTACCCGAGAAGGAAAAATGAATGCTCAATGGTAATTCTGTCAGGAAGGCATTTAATTGGGCAACAACTATGAAACGTGGCATGACAGGAGTGGCAGGAGTTTCGAGTAGGGATGTGGTAAAGTAGATGATGGGAATACGACTTTTAGAGGGGGTGGGAGGTGGTAAGTGGTATCAGATGGGGGATGCAAAATGAGGGGATGCTGCCACATAAGGATGGGGCCTGATGGAGAATAGTGCCTTTTCAGACCCCCCCCGACGGTAAAGGTAGGATGGAGAGGGGGGGCTGAAAATAGAGAAGGGCCATCGATCGTGAAGAGTGGACAATCGTGAAGCTTTGACTGTGGACTCCTTTAACGATAAATGACAAAACAAATTTTGTCCATATGTGCCTTTGACATTGCTTTTCAAACTTAGGATAATATTTGGGATATAAAAAAATGTCAAAAATACTTTATCCCTCATCGTGCTTTTATTTTACATTGTCACTGAGACTTAGGGTAAAGGCCACATAAATATATTTATGAAACCAACTATTTTTGCCTACCCTTTAACTAAGCTAACAATTTTTATCTTTCTAAAGGGGTGCATTTAGACTAGCAAACCCATATTATTTTATTTTATGAAAAATGAAAAACTATTGAATCCTATCCCTTATTTCTCCTATTGATTCAGATTAAATATTTGAATCAATTTCATTTTCTACCTAACTACTGATTTACCAAGATTAAATATTTTGGAAAATCTTTATTCTCTAGTCTAATTTACAGAAATTCAAAACTTTTGTAACCATGATTATACTGTATGATTAAACAAATAACTAGTCATTGTGGCATTTTTAAACAAGCTCAACACAACCTTTATTTATTAATCATGAAGAAAACTATCTATGAGTAGTGGCATTTAGATTTGCAACACTTTAAGTATTATTTTCTTTTTTTTTTCTTTCTTCTGATGGGGTTCTATCTTTCATTCTTTTTCCAATAATTTTTTGCTTTCCTCTTCTTCTTTTTTTCTATTGATACCCTCTTTTCATTTATATTCTATTTTTCTTTTATTTGGAAATCATTTGCAGATTGACGACTATTTACAATGTGAGATTTTTGAGATAAAATACTCGATCACCTTGAGATCCTATAAATTATAGGACCCTAAGAGCACGAAGGATATTTTAGGCCATGGCATTTCACGAGAGGTGTTCACTGCAAGCTTCATTATGGCAGTCATTTAAGACATGTTTTTCTTCTTCAATGGTAAGGAATCAATGGTAGATGGTGTCGTTGTTGTGCTGGTAGAGGGTGTCCCCCATAAGGAGGTAATGTGGGGCATGGTGGTGAAGGTACCTACAATCATCACAATTGAGGTGTGGGTTGAACTTCTGGGTTCAGAGGAATAATAAAATATCGGTTTACCAAGGATCATCTTTAGATATGATGAACAAGTGATAATCTTGGAAAGAGTCATTAACTGGGGACCCTTGGGAATCTAAGGGGACGTCTGCGATGAAGTCAACAAGGATCAAGGCTTTCTTTATTTTATGGGAAGAAAAGTGTAAGTAAAATTCTTGCAAAATAATGAACTAGCAGGTTTGTTTTTGGTTCATCATAGGATGCGTAAGCATATATCACATGGGGTTGATATTTCCAACTACAATAGTGGTCTATAGGGTGATGTAGTGTCGAATATTTTGCATGGAATGTACGAGTCCTAAAGAACTTTTCTGTGTTAGCTCATATTTTAAGGAAAGAACAAAGAGGTTCTTTCTTATGTAATAAATGACATGTTCACGATTGTGAGCTCCTTCTTGCACTAATACGCTTGTTGTGGCTACTTCTAAATATTATAAGTGGAGGGTATATTCCTTGGTATAGTTAGGGGGGCTAATTAGAGGCGCTTGTGATAGCATGTACTTAATGACCTCAAATGATTTTTGAGCTTCATCATCCTAGTGGAAGGGAATTTCCTAATGAAGGAGGTGTAAAAAACCATGTGCACATGTGGCATAATCCATGACGAAGTGACCAAAGAAGTTGGCATGTCCTTGCAAGCTGTGTAGCTGCCTTAAAGTTTTCTGTGGTGGGATCTTTCGTATGGCTCCTACTTTCATGGGTTCTACACGAATACCCTACTGGGAGATGATGAATCCTAACATTCTTCCTGCACTGACACAAAATACACACTTGAGGGGGTTTAAGCATAGTTTGTATTGTCGACACCTTTGAAAAATGAAGCAAAGATCCTCTTTATGTTGAAAGCATTTTTTTGAGTGAACTGTGAGGTCGTTCAAAAAGGCTAATAGGATAAGAGTCAGATCATAAAATATATAATTCATGGCAAGCTGGAATATGTCTTCAACAATTTTACAGCCAAAGGGCGTAATGTAGTAAGCTAAAGTGCCTCATGGGGGTGTCAACATAGTTTTGTATTGATATGTGTCACGGATTTAGATCTGATTCTATCTGGAGAAGATGTCCATGAAGGAAAAGTCTTCGTGTACCATGGATGAATTGATGACCTGACCAATGAATTGGGTTGGATAGCTGTCTTTGGGAGATGGCTTACTTAGAACCTAGAAGTCAGTAAAAACTCCTAGGTGCCCTACTTTTTCATGATGGATACAAGGTTATAAACGCAAGAGGTGTAAGAAAAAGGGTAGATGAAACTAGCTTTATGAAGCTTATCAATTTCAAGTTTGATTGCTTTGGCTTTGGAAGGGTGAAGTGGATGTTGTTTCTACCGAACGGGGCTAGAATCTAGCCATGTGTTAATATGGAATTTTATGATGGTAGGAAAAATGTGAGACATTTCTAACTAAGACCAAGAAACTTTGTCCCTATATTCTTGGAAGAGGGCCTTGTATGAGGCCACTTTGTCTAAGGAGCATGGTGCCCGCAGCAAGATTTTCTCAATTATGCCTAGTTTGATAAAAATATTTACCCTAATAGTGGGTGATATATTGGACATATTACCTTCATCAAATGCATCTAGTGCATGAACGAGATTCTTGAACCAATCTACCTATCCTTGGGGTAGGAATCCTTTAGCTTCTAATATGCGTATGTTGTGACTTGGTTCCTCAGTAGGTGAAAATTCTTTCTCGATTAAGAAGAAAGAGAGGTGATGCATAACATCCCAAGGCTAGTTTGGTCCCATCATAGCCTCCAAAGTATCTTAATCTCAGTGAAAAATATGGCCTACAAGTGTTAAAGATTATTGGAGGTCGTGAGCATGGGATTGGGATATAAGGGTGTTGGTTGAGGAACAATAAAATGACTCGGTGGTTGTCGCTATAGAACCCGATCATGTTGACAATGTGAAGATTCCATGGGTCTCTGCAGTCGAGAGTGACACTAGGTTTCTCGTAGGTGTGGCTATCTCGATAGAAAAAACTAATGAGAATACGAAGCGAATCAGGGTTCCTACAATCAAGGATGTTAATCATATATGGTGTTCCGTGTCATCAACAACTGGTGGTGGTAAGATTTCTCTTATGGTTTCTTGCGGGTAACATTAGTACTAACGTGATATAAGGTTTGTGTGGCGGCATCTTGCGTAGATGTCGATGATGGGCTTTTTAAGGTGCAAGTGAGGTGTGCATGCCATGGGTTCTTTTGGGGTTTTCTATCTGCTTGGACATATACTGAGGTCTCAACATTATATTGGCGTAGAGGAGCCAATGCTTCGTGGAATTGAAGAAGGGTTGGGAAAAATTGATTATGATGGTTTTGCTTAAAAATGCAGCAACAATGGAATTTACACCTTAGTCAGTTTCTGGGGACAACTTGAGGGACCCGGTACCATTTTCTATGTTACCACAAATCGGGACATTGGTTAATCATATGTCTAGGTTCACCAAATAAGGTGTAGATGGAGGTAGGTTGACGTGTCACTGATTTTGGTTTCCTCCTTGTATGGTTTGAGGTTGTGCCACCATGGGTATACAAGGAATATGAGCATGAAGCTTCTTCCTCAAAGACATAAAATATGGTTTTGGGCCCACTGTCAGTTACTATGTGGTGGGAGGTGATTGGGGTACATTATTAGTTCGACAAGGGTTCCCAATGCATCTTGATAATGAGGAATTTTGGGACAATCGTGAGTGTAGTACCTGTACTCCACGCATGTAGTGCATGCATGTTTACTGCGTAATGACTTATTTTGTGTTGGATTGGCCTTTTCTCCTTAGTGTGGAGGTGGGGATACTCGCAATGTTTGGGCATGAGGAAGGTCTTTTGACTCTTCTAAGTCTAGGCACAAGTTGTAAAGGTGTCTTACTACTTCGCATGAAGCATAAGGTGGTGGTAGCCTAGGTGAGGAAGATTTTTCAATTTCCACTTTCTTTCATTTTGTTTATCCCTCTTATTGTCACCTACTAGTGTCGACGCATGGATAGATCATTTTAGGGTGGTTTTCTGATGAGGTGTTATAAGAATGATCCCTATTGAGGTGATACGTGAGTTTGTTGACATGGCATGAGGGGTTAGATACCACATAAGTATCGTGAGAGATGTATTCTTCAACATGAGTGTTTCCATGACTTGGTGCGAGACAAAACTAGGTAGAGGGTGTAAGAAGGATGCTTGAGAGATAGTTTAGGGTATGACCTTTGAGTTAGTAACCATAACACTAGGGGTGTCGAGAACTGGTTCTTAGGGTTGAGGTGTGTTTGACGAGTGCATCATGCACACCGAGGTTGGATTCAGGGCCTCTATTAGCGATGAGTATGTTGGGTATGTGGAAAGAAACGATGATGGTTTGAACATCCATAGGGCCATTTTCGTGAAGGTGTTAATTAACTCTCTATGGGATACTATGAAATGTAACACCCCATTGGGAGCGTTTGTGGTATTTTTTTCGTAGTATGTGAGTTGATTAATCATAATGATTTTCCCGTCATGGGGGAACATGATACAAAATACATAACATGCTAGCTCAACCGTATCATACATGTAGTTGCGGTCGAGCAAGATGTTGTAATAAAGTTTGGCATCAAAGACTTCGAAGTCGATGAGCATAGTTTTTTCGGAAACTTTTATTAATACATCCTAAAAAAGGACAACGGGGGCACAGGGGCACCCATAGTATGCTCTAAGTGTAATGGGTGATGTATTTGGTTTGAGAGAACTAAAATTCTTCGAGCGTGTATTTGATATGAGACAATAGATGCCCCCTCACCAACAATACAATGATGGATGTTGATATTGTAGATGATGACCATAATCTGGAAGGTTACTATCGATGGTAGGTGTGGGGTAGTGATATCTAAGTTGAACACCATCAAATGAGAATTGATTAGGTCAATGGCTCCCAACACTGAAGGAATGGCTCTTCATTGAGTTTGGAAGGTTTGTAAAACTTCCATTGCTAACATGGTCGATGGGGATTGGGATAAGTCATCAACTATCTTGTAGCTATGATCAACCTTTGAGTTATGTCTCGTTCGACGTAGGGGCCATTTGACCATGCATGGGATGGTTTCAACAAGGACACAATGGATCGTGAAAGGTGTTGCAGGTGTTGGGTTTGTAGTCATGGTTGATGTTGATGGGTTGGTTTCTTAAGGGGTTCCATGGTCCCTATTGTGTGTTTGCAAGAGAACTTCTTCTCGTGCCATGCAGATATCATGATTTGTGGTATCCACGGAATTCCCTCCTCGGGGGTTCTCATACTATTGTTATGAGTTTTCAAGTTGTGTATTCACTACTCCCTCATGGGGGAAAGGGTCCTACATAAACATCGTTTGTTGGTGTGGCCCGCCCTGCCTCCTCATATATTTCGTCCTTTTAAACTCAGGGAGTTGAGGGAAATGATGGATGTAATGGCCATACTCCCCAAAAATAACAAAAGAATGATTATTCCTTAGATTAGAGTTATTGTTCTTCTTTTGTGAGTTTTTAATTTTTTTTCCTTAGTTTTGGTTCTGGTTAGGGGGGTTCCTCCCAGTTGGTGTCCATGGAGGTTGCTACTAATTGTTGCCCCCTGCCTAGGTTTGCGCTTTAGTTTTTTATTTCCTTCTGTATTTTTGGCATTTTGTGAGTTTGTCACACTCCACTATTCAAAAAGTTCTTGTCATTGTGGGAAAAATTGCTGTACAAAATTAACCCTAGCATTAGACTATGCTTGGGGGGGTGCGGGTGTTGTTAGGATGTAGTAAAAGGGAAGTAGGGATTCCCTTGCACTTGGTTGGTGTAGTTACTATGGGATATGGAAACTAACTCTTCCAACTATGAGGGGTACTCACCAGTTTGCATGGGAGGACGTTGAATCCTTGGATAATCAGATACTAGGCTTTTTCATAACAAGGTTCTGCAGGGGTGCAGACTGATTGGGATAATATATGATGTTAGATGATGGTTTCCATGTGGGTTAGGTAATATATGGCTAACAATGTTTTGGCCATGGTATGTGTTCCCATCTTGCTATGGTGCCAATGAATCCATCTGCGACACTTCATGTTCCTAGAATTTCTTTTCTAAAATGCTTTAGTCGAGGGGCATATGGGAGGACATGATAGAGGTATCCAAACTGAGAAAAATTAGCTGAAATTATTGAGGTTTACCGATAGCCTCTTCCTTATTATTTGGGAATGCGATTCACACATTTAGAGATTTTTTCTATGAGAGAGTTGAAAAATAATTCGAAGATAAGGTTCTCGTCTACTTGTACCTTGCATAAGCTATGACATTTCTTCCATTCATGGACATGGTCTAAAATATGTACGGAAGATATCTGCTGAAAATGGGTGAGAAAATCTAGGCCATTTTCGTGACATATTGGGAGGTGAGAAAAAGTGAGAAATGTCCTAGCTATAGAGTTAAAGGTTGCATGGGAACTAGAGGCTTTGTTTATGTACCATTTCATCTCATGCCCAGCGAGGGTGCATTGAAAAACTCGTAGGCAAACAAAGTCATTTGTGATGTTGTTAGATGAGCTCCATAGATTAAAGGTTATTATATGGTTTCTTGGATCTTCTCCGTGTTTTCCCTCGAATTTTGGTATATGTGAAGGTAGCTTGGTTGGCATAGGGGGAGAGTTTTGGTTATGAGAAATGGGGTCATTAGTCAATTTTCTATGATCTTACATATTTAGCGAGGCTAAAAATGGGTATGTTTTCCATTTCCAAATGATTTTTAACAACGATGTGCAAAGGAGTTCCCTACGGGGTTGTGCCATATCGTCTCCCGAGAGGGGTAATGTGTGGACTCCCTGAAGGGGTAGTGAGTGGGTTATCCAAATGGGTCTTATGGGAACTCCCTTGTGGGGTAGTTAAAGAAATACTTTAAGGGGGAGGAGTCGCAACCAAAGTTGCTCCAACAAAAGATGAACCAATGGGAGTGGTTGCATGATTTCTTCTTCAACTAAATGGTGAGAGACTTGGTACACCTCCCAGTAATGGGGGGGGGGGGGGGGGGGTTGGAAGCACCTAGATCAAGAGGGTGTCGTGGTGTCCCCTATGATTTCAATAACTCGAGTATTCTACTAATGACCGAGAGGAGGATATGTATCAAATAAACTGAATCTCATACATAGAGAAAGAAAAAAAAATGGCTATTTTTCATTTAAGTTATACTAAGTGATCAATGAATAAAAAAAAGGTGTTTTTGTTTGTTTGCATATGATAAAAATCCTACAAGACCTATATTTCCTTTCTTCTCTAACAATAACTAGGCATTGCGGAGATATCTTTTGATGGGTACTAGGGCAACGTCTCGAAAGAGCACGCAATGCTTTCCAACAACCAAATAATCAACTGAGGTAATTATGAGGCATTAGTATTTCCAGCACCCCCACTTATAGGGAAATATGAGCTAAATTTTGGCCACTAGAATACATTCATCTCATGGGGGTAGTCGATTCTTTAACTTCTAAGTAATCACCTACCAGTACCAAGCACTATGCAGGTTGGGTAGCCGTGCATAGTACCACACGCACTGGAACCTAAGTCTAACCCCATTTGAATAGGGTCTCTAGCGTGCCCTTGTAGTGTTTTCCATGAGATGGTGAAGGATTTTAAACATGGAAAATTTTAAGGATGGGAATTGATCTTAAAGTTTAGAAAGGTTGGATCTTACTTGTCACTAATACGAAAACTATAAAATATTTGGTCATATCTTCATAAAAATATTCAAATTTATAATGATTTTATATAAAGTATCTATATGATTTTGGCGATGTTTAAGGTAAACTATTTTTCTATTATAAAACTTGGGCAAATTATTTTTAGAAAAAAATGGAAATTAGCGAATCTTTTTTTTGGAAAAGCCATGGAAAATTAGGCCACTTGCGAATATTAGCCTCTAAAATTTTCCTTGATTTTAAACACTCGAAAAGAAAAATTCTATGTTTCAACATAACATAATGATGGTTTCTTATGGGATCCCTACCCAAAATGGTCTTAACATGAACTATACATTTTTTTATAACTCCTCTTAGGAACTTAATGTATTCAAATTTATGGTTGCTTTTAAAGAGTCTTAGTTTACTTATGGTGTGAAAATGTAAGCAAAAATAAACAAAGTACAAAATCTCGTGAAAGTGGATGCATTTTTTCAAATCTTAGATAACCTTAGTGTATCAGGTGCTTGGTGTGGGCAAGTGAACATGGGAGTGTAAAAATGTGAGGCAATGTGGACATGGGGTGGTCCTTTATAAATCTCCTAATTATGCTATGTTTGGATTGTCCCTTGCAATCAATGACATGACGTGTGAATTATGGGCCACTTACTTCTTTCCTAATTATGCTATGTGAGCATATATGGAGATGGAAAAACCAAGTGTGTTAAGAAAGGTTTCAGATGCAAGCCCAAGATCATCTAAAAGACACAAGGGAAGGAGGGGCTAATCACTTTCTTTAATAACACTTGTACCTAGTCCCAAAAATTAATGAAATAAAAATGCTTTGGTTAGTAAAACAATATATGTGGATAATGGGCCACTTACTCCTTTAATAATTAAGCTATGTGAGGAGTGAAAATTAAAATTAAATATTATATAATTACTCTACTAATAATGATTAGTAAAGAAACTAGGCAATGTGAACTAACTCGAAAAAAAATAGAGAGGCTAGGGAAATTGACTAAAGGTTGCATATCACTGGGAAAAGAAAAATTACAATGGTCTTTTGTGCTCTCTGTAAACCATGCAGGTTTTTTTGTGCCAAGACAGGTGGACAACTATCTTTGGACAAAAACGGATCCCAAGGGACTTGTGAAAATTCGAGAGAACTCACAAAGACACAATTAAGCTAATCTGCAGAGAGAAAAGTCCTCCAAAAACAACATTTAGACAGTTAGATCAAAGAAAGAAAACTAGTGGAGTAGCCATTTTGTTGTTGTGTTTTTGGTGCTATGGAGTACCAAAAAAAAATTCCCTTATAGTTGGTTGTTACCTACAAGGAGTCAAGAGGCAATTGGTTGTTGTTAGTGGACAACTTAAATAAGAAAACATTGAAACAATAGAAGTAATGTTTACTATGCTAGATAACACAGAGAACAAAACTTAATGAATCACACAAATAAACAAAATTTACTAAAAGGGCTCACTTTATTGACTATTGAAAGTACAAGATATATAATAGATGAATTCCTAACACTTGGAGATACTAGTTTGAGCAATGGTTCTAAAAAATCATCAACACGAAATTTTATTTCTTCAATCTCCTTGCAAGCTTCCTCTCTCTCTCAAATAAGTATGAAGACTCTCTCAATGGTGAAATCCTCTTCTCTATCAAATGTTGGATTGTTGTGGAGGAATTTTTCCAGTATAACAATGCTTTACTTCATCTTGTTTTTGGTTTTCCAATGGGCTGTTTATATAGAATTTTAAACTCCTCTTCCCTATCTTGCTCATTAATGAGAAAATTACTTATGATTAGCACAAGAGGATCCCTTGGAGGATGCATATCTCCAAGTCTACTGGAAATTGGTTGTCCTTGGGGTGGTACATGTGAGGGAATCTCAATTCCAAGTGTGTGAAGTGGTCTTAGACTGTTGATTTGGACTTGTGCTCGTGCTAATTTCTGCCTTTACATGAGCAGCACTAGTAGAATTTGTAATTCAAACCTTTGGAGAACTTTTGATTTTTATACTTCATGATGTTTTCAGGTGGAATTGCTCGACTACTCTCAGTGTCATCTATATTGTACAAATGTCTGTAAGCTATTTTGATTTTGATAGCTTCAATGAGTGAGAACTACTCAAGTCATAAGTTAGACTTCCCAAGTCATCTCAAAACGTACATTACCTAACAAACAAAAAAATTATAAAAATATATAAATAAAATAAATGAGCATCAATAAATCTTTAACATTTTAACAAAAAAGATTAAGTCCATATTTATTTCTATCTTTATTGATGGATATTTATCAAAGATAATTTTATTTATTCATTTGTGTATAAGTATGGAAATTTCTTTTTCAATCCTTTAAAAATTAAAGTTGCAAAGATGATATCAAAATGGACATAACCCTTGTTTATATTCATGGTTAGTTATTTTACATTATATTATATTGTTTGATCATAAATGATTGACTCATATGGCTTAAGTATTTAATAGCTCACTTAGTCTAACTTATAGAAGAAATGACATTTTTAACTGCATTTTTTATGGTTAATTTTAACATACATTTTGCAAAGATTTAAAAAAACTAGTTTAAGTAGTTTAATGTGAAGAATTTGAGTACTCCACTTGTTTTCCAAGGTACTAAATCCATTTATACATTCAAAAATTTATTGTAAATAACAAAAAAATATATTCATGCTGGAAACTGTATTGAGAGATTCCTATGAAAAAGACTATTTAGTTTTAATCATTTCTAATAATAACTATAGTTAATGAAAAATTTAATATTTTATTATAGTTAGTTAAAATTTATTTTGACATATATATATATATATATATACTTCATTTTTATTAATTTGTAATCTTGATCATTAATATTTTAATTTGAATTCTAAATTTTAAATTTAGATCATAATCTTTAAATATTTTTTGTATTATCAAATTATATTTTATATCGAAAAAGATGGTGGATCACGCGATCGGCAAAGGAAGCTACAGAAAACTTGAGAAGAATCCCTTCAAAAAGATTTCTACTATGGTTGCTCTTGCTATTAAATCGAGTACCACTCTTGGCTCCTTTAGCTATAAGGTTATTGAGAGGAACCCTATTATTATTATATTTTTTTAGGAAAGAAGAACACCCTCTCTTTTTATTTTTATATATTTATAATAATTTTTATTGGTATTATTATTTATTTATTAGCTTTTAATATTTATTTATTTTTATTTAGTTTTTTTTTTTAATTTCTATTATTTATTTATTCATTATCATTGTTTATTTATTTACTTTTTCCATAATTAATAATTTATAATCCTTGTTATTTTTTCCAAGTCTAAATAAATAAATAAATAAATAAATAATAATAATAATAATAATAATAAGTAAATAAATAAAGGATTGAATAAATTAATAAATAAAATAAATAAATAAATAAATAATTATTAATTATTAATTATTTAAGCAATTTAAATAATTCCTTCCCCTAGTCAAATATAGTTGTTTAGTTGAATTATCATAATAATAATTTATAAATAAATAAAGAAATTAACAATATATTTTTGGCTCGGTAGTCAAATATAGTTATTTTCCTTTGGCCTTTAGGTTGACCTATCTTCTTATTTATTTAGCCTTCTTCTAAGATCTCTATCCTCATCTTGTCCATGAACCACACTGGGTGGTTAGAAAGGCTTAGACCAAAATATATTTTCAATGTGATTTTTTCCTAAACTTTTCATAAACTAATAATTTTTAACTATTAATAATAAAAGATATATATATAAACAAAGTAATTTTAGATGGTTTCATATTGTTGTGAGTGTGTACACTTTTAACTCTGATTTTTTGGAAAGTTTTTATGTTTATTTTTCTATTTAATTTGTGTATAATATACCCAATATTCATTGAAATCACAAGTTTGACTGCTAAAATCACAATCTAAGTGTACCAAGGGTTTTTGATGTTGTTGAATCATATATGTAGTAAAAAAGCCAGCTGAAAAAACACAAATTAATATTTGGCCACAATTTTTTGCCAGAATTCTAGCTAGAAATACGGTTAAACTCTAAAAGTTTGCATTTAAATACTACTCATTTTCCATCTTATTCATTCAATTCAGAAATATCAGATAATTAGTATAATTAATGTATTTTGGGTTTTAACAGTTGTATCTCAAGTAGATGGGAGATTTTAATGATAACTTTCTCACCCAAATTCATGTTTCATTAAGAGCTTAATGATAACCTCCCCACCCAAATTCAAGTCTGGTTGAGATATGATTGTCAGCTAGGAGACTAGATTGACCTTGTCTTCATCAAACTGACTAAATTGTTGAGAATAACCCAAAAAAAAAATAAAAAATATTGTAATATAATGCTTCATGGAGGGATTTAATTGGCCGGACTCATTCGGGAGAATAAGAAAAAAATAATAAAAAAGAGAGATAAGCACCCTACTAGATAGATTACCGTTAGGTTATTTGACTGATTAGGCTAGGATTGTGTTATTTTTATCAACAATAAAATAATTAAATAACAGTATATATCATTAAATAATGGATTATTTTAGATTCATTTACTTTCTGGATTTAGTTTATCAAAGTATATTATATATTGTAAACTTGCTTGTGAAAATATTGTTCAGCTATAATATTGTCATTTGCAGCCCTATGCTGTGGCAGGTTTGCACTCAGACTAGTAATTGACTCGACTTACAGAAAGGACAACATGCAGAGTTCCAAATCTGCAAATCCTGATAATAGGTAAAAGTTTGTAGTGATTTAAACCATTATAAGTATTTAACGAGTATGTCATTATTTCAAATACAAGTCACAATCCTATTTCTTAGTTCATTACCATCCTATTTCTTATTCTATTTAACTATAGAAGTATGTGATATATCTATTCTCTCACTTATAACATGCAATCAAGCTCTATTTTTAATAAAAGTATTTTTAATGTGTATACTGCAGACTGGTGGTCGAAATAGAGAAACAGAATGAAGTGGTTCAGACAGTCAAAACAAGTGAAGCGAATTCTTCAACTACTGTAGTTGTGCCAAGAAGACTAAACTGGAAAAAGAGAGCAAGAATGGTATCTGAGAATAGCCTTCCAGGGCAGACAGTGTCTGGTTTGATAGCCGGTGTAGCTGTGCCAAGAAGACTAAACTGGGGAAAGAGAGCAAGACAAGCATCCGAGAATAGTCTTCTAGGGCAGCCAGTGTCTGGTATGATAGACGGTTCATTTGATGCGGGCTTCTTAATCACCGTTAAAGTGGGTAATACTGATAAAGTCATGAAAGGATTTGTACTTGATGAAGGATTGTGCATGCCTGTGTCAAATGCAAATGACATCGCACCCATTGTCAAGTTTATAAGAAGAGATCAACGAGTACCACTACCTTCCAAACGTACTCTACGTAGTCCTGCTAAAACTGTGCCGCGGCCATCAACTCCAGCTTCTACGTTGCCAAATGCTCAGGTACTAGAGACATCAGTTTCTATACATGATGATCTTGGCATTCATCCAGAGCAAAGAATCTCCACTTTGGATGCCATCCCTGGTGAACCCCACTCTCCCCCACAGCAAACGATCTCCACTTTGGATCCCATCCCTGGTGAACCCCACTCTCCCCCACAGCAAACAATCACCACTTTGGATGAACATGTCTCTCCAAATGAACGGCCCATCCCTGCCTATGAATCACAAAACATTGCTGAAACTCGTTCTCTGCCAAAGAAGCCATCTGATCCCGTCCCCGTTGAAACCGACTCTTCCCCACAGCAAACGATCTCCATTTTGGGTGAACATGTCTGTCCTAAAGAACAGCCAATCACTGCGCATGCAGAACCTGTTGAATCAGAGACCATTGCTGATGCTTATTCTCCACTACAGTAGCCAACTGATCTCATCCCTGCTGAACCAGATTCTTCCCACAGAATAAAATCTGAACACGTCTCTCCTAAAATGCAGCTAAATGCAGCCTACGCAGAATCTATTGAATCACAGATCGTTGCTGTGGAAGATGTTAATCGCCCATAAAGAAGCTGTTGAGGCACTGGATTTACTATTTATTAGTCTTCTCTTCTCAAGTGATTGGGATACAAATTAGGGTTTTTTAAAGTAAGACGCATTGAATTTGTTATTTCAGCTATTAAGTTTTCAATAGTTTTTTAAAGTGATTGGGAAGGTTATTCTATACAGCATTCCATTTGGCCGTAGCGTTTTTTAAACGAACAATATTAAGCTGTCTACGGACTGCAGTTGTTAGTTTGGCTATTAGGTTTTTAATGTGATTGGGAACATATTCTATACACTACAGTTAGTTGTTTTCAATTTTTTTTAGAGCTTATCAACTTACGAACAATATTTCTTTTTTACTTTATCTTTCAATGTTATTTGCTTATTAACTTATGAATATTTTTTTAGTTTTATTTTTTATCTTCCAAAGTTATTTATTGATCTTTCTGAAGATTGATGTTTTTTAATGTCTAACATCAAACATTGTTTTAGATTAGGTAGTTATTATTGTAATGAAGAAACATGAATGGATATAAAAATGTAAAAGATAGAATAGATTGGTGTTATGTAAAAATTTATATTAATTAAAATAGTTTTGTATTGGAATGTGGTGATATAGCAATTTTAAACAGATTTATATTTATGTTTTTAGTAATGATTTTTTGTAAATTTTGTTTATCAGTTTTGGATAGAAGGTGGTCTAGTGGTTAAGACACTCCTTGATATGATGTCCTTGGTTCAATTCCCTTCTCCATGGTATTGAATTTTTAGAAATTGTATACAATGAATATACATAAGTTTATTTTCTAATTAAAAAAGAACTAGCATTTTCTGACTAAAAAAGAGCTAGCAACAATGATTCATAACAACCTTTTAGTATTTGAAGAGAAGAGTTTGAGAAAGATAAAAAATAAATATTAGGGTTCACACCTAATTGGCTAGAAAATGGATATTTTGGTGTTTTTATCAGTTTTCTAAGGGTTTTTAATGCTTCCCATATAATGAACAATATTTTCTTCTAATTTACCTAGAAATATTATGTTGTGATCCTTATAGAGCATCTTTCCTTGTAATGTCCAAAATCAAACACAATTTTAACTTAAGTAGTTACTATTGTAAATATTGATGAATATGAAAATGTAAAAAAATTCCATATCCTAGTGTTGTGTAAAATATCACCATAATTAATATATGATACTATTGAACTAATCTATGTTTATGTCTTTGGGCACCTTCTATGGGATACTCTTGAAAGGATTTGTTGTTAGTCCTAAAATTGTCTCTACAAAGCTACCATGAAAATCTTAAAATTATTTTGTTTATGGAGAATTAAGATTATTTTAGTGTAAGTTTTATGATTTAATTGAAAATACATGCAATGAATATATAGGGTTGAATTTTGAGTAGATGTATGTTGAGTATATGGTATTGTACATATTTTCTATGTCTATGGTGAATATATAGTATTATTTTTTATATATGTGGTGAGTATATGCTATTGAAAATATTTGCTATAATTTTTTTTTTGAACTACTTATCATAAGTGGAATTGGGACTAAATGAGGTGCATAATTTTATTTTATTACTTATTTTCTCATTTTTTGAAATTTTTAATATGATCACTTTAGTCCTTAGAGAAATACCTACTAAAATAAAGCTAGCAGCAATGATTGATAGCAAACTTATACTATTTGAAGGAAATATTCAAACAAAGATAGAGAAAATTAGTGTTAGCAACTCATTTTATGAAAATGGGTGCTAGATGGTAAGAAGTTAGAAAAAACAATCTAATAAAGGAGGAGCTTTTAGAAGAAAAGAAACAATTTGGTCCTATGCACTTGGGAAGATCCTTTAACCTATTAATTCTACTTTCTATGAGAAAAACAATGTAGAGAAAAATGTCCCTATAATATAGTTTAAAAATGTTCCATTGACTCCTTATGTTTTTCCATTTATTTGTGGATGGAATGCTATCTACCTTTTTTAAACTTTGTCTCCATCTTCTCTCGTAATATAGTACAAAATGAAATCAAGTGTGTTTTCACCATCTTATCCATGACTATAGCTTTTCAATTGCTAAAAATCTTGCTTGAGGTCCTCGTCCTTTATATATGCATGATGGGTGAAAGGATCTATGTGAATTAGGGCTACCAAATATGTAATTTTTTATGTGGGTGGCCTTGAAAGGATGTTTTCCAACTTGTTCATGTTACTCTTCTTGTAATTGATAGTTGAATGAAATTGTTGTAAGAATTCCATCCACTTGTAGTTTCTATTTTTCTATAACTTAATTTTGTACTCCACATTAGTGGTGTCCCTTTAGGAACACATAATACTTCCCTATATTCCTATACAAGTACTTCCAATTGTTGTTTTTATTCTTCACTACACCCTTCTAGGGATGCCTTTGCCTTCATTGACTCCTTGCTAGACTAATTTTCTCCTAAAAGCAACATGATCCAGATTTAAACACGAATGCAACAAATTACAAATATAACCATAAATACAAAGATGCAGTAGAAATAACACTTCATTTCATTAATATCAAATACTGAAATATGCTTACAAACAGAATGGAAATAAGACTAGCTCGGGTGATGGTAGCTTATCTCTTAGAAGAGGTGGTGGCTACATGCCTCTCAACTGTGTTACACTGAGGCTAAAAGGCCTACTTATTATTGAAAAACAATGGAAAACCCTAAACATCCAAAAACCTAACTCTAGGAGATGAAGCACCAAAATTGTGGGCCCCGTTTGGGTAAATTGGTACATCAACTTCCCGGGGTCGTAACTTTGGCATACAATCTCCCATTGGCTATCATAATACCGTGTTTCAAAGATCTCAAAGAGAGGGCCAAAAACAAATGGCCACAGTGAGTTTGAGATGTTTTTAGTCTCTCCGTTTTCCATCTAAATGTCGTTTAGGGCCTGAAAATGACTATGGAAGTTCACGACGCGAAAAACTGCCAAAAATAGTAAACTGTGCTACAATTAAGAAAACCGAAAAACTGAAAGAGACAGTGTTGGGGGTCCAAGTGGAATAGGCAGGTGGCCACCAATATCCACGTGGATCACAACATAACATATTTCTTTCTATAACTAATGAGTTTATTGGCTTACAAGGCACTTACCAATCAAATGTTGAACTTGCCTTTGTGAATGTTGATGTTGAAGCATTTCCCATCCTAGATGAGGTGGTATTGGTTGGATATCCACATGAAGATTGCATCCCTCATATACATATAGGGACTTCCAAAGATAACTCCACATACATCATATGGAACTACATCCAATTCTATTTCATCGATAAAATCAACACTAATAAGAAATTTTATTCTACATAGTTTTGTTACCTTAACTTCCACATCCTTATTTACCCATGTGAATTGATATGGGAAAGGATGACCTCAAACCTCCAATCCAAGTTTGTTTACCAAATCCATTGCTATGAGATTATCTTATGAACCTTAGTCGAATAGGGCATCAATATTGGTCATCTCAACCTAAATCTTAATGTCAAAGAGCTTGGTCATTTCCTTCTCTTCATGAAGATAAAGACTACTTAAATTCATGTCCTTTTGTACTAATGTCCGTAAAATATTCTCATCTACATCATAGTTTATTTACACTTGATTGGTCGAATATATGAACAGAAAATTCATTTTTTGTTCAATCTTTCTTCCAATTCTTTGGGTTCACCTCTAGATGCAATTTCCAATACTTCTCCTTTGTGTGGCTATGAAATTTGTAGTGGTCAAAATGATTGCTAGGATCCACGCACTATTATTTAGTAACTATTATCTTCTTTTCATCCCCCCTTCCCACTTCTTCTTCCCTTTGTTGGCAGCTTTTTGGTGCTCATTCATTTCAAACCACTTAACCACCCTTTTTTTTCCTACATTTTCTAGGTACTATGCTTGTACAAAATCTCATTCATTTTTATTGGTTTGAATAATAATACCTTCTTTTATAGATCATTGTGCAAACCCCCTAAATACTTGAGGAGTACACTTGGGTTCTTGGGAGATATACCTATCATGATGGCCATCTTCCTGAATTTAGTGATGTAATCCTATAGAATCTTCCCCTACTTTTGCTTTAAGTAATTCTCGTGGATCCATTGGTCCTTTGCATACATAATAGGGTAGAATTAGGACTTTATGAGGGTTTTAAAGTCCTCCCACTTAGTTATTGGGGGATCACCCTTTATCCTAAGTGTCTTTGTTTCCCATTAGGTTAAGGCATGGCCCCATAACTTCATTCTAACAAATCTTAGTTTCCATTTCTCATTTATGTGGTGAATTCTAAATTAATCTTCTAACTACTACAATGAGTGGATTTATTTTACAAAATTGATCTCACCTTGATATGACTTGATGTCCACCATTGATTTCATATTGAAGAGGGGTTATGATTAATTCATGGCACATGGACTTGGCTACTCCTTTTCAAGTTATTTTCTTGACTCCTTCTTCGGATCTTCTTGATCACACATTTTTACCTTTGATTTGGTTTTTAATTTCGAACTTCCATATTCTCTCATTCCAACCTTGTTTGCTAGAGCTACCATAAGGAGGTTCATATTATGAATTATATCCATGACTTTCACTTCTATCCATGAAAATCTCTCATTTGTTGACTCTTGAGGGTTATTGTAAATAGATTCATGAGTCATGGTTAGGGTTTTAGGGCTTCGTTCTTAAACCAATTCCTCTATCCTTCATAACTTCCCACAAAATTATCAAAGAAACCTACTATGATAATAATATGATCCGTAAATTTCCCTATATATTCTAGTGGATCTTTCACCACTACAAATATGACACAAATAGCCAAAATATATATTATGCGGGTTATTTCCCTTAGATTACATCTTTGTTAATTATTAATGTGTTGTTTATACATGTAATAGATATAATGAGAGAAATATAGAGAAATAAAAAAAACACAGTTAACTGAAGATACGCTCTCAGAAAACTTATGGGAGTAAAATTAACTAGACGGTGAGGCTACTTTTTTCTCTCTCTTTGAATGGAATAATGAAATTACAAAAGATAAGGCACTCTTTGAGGAGTTATTTGAGACGTGTGGCATGATAGTATAATAAAACCCTTATGTTACTATGGAATAAGATACAATAAAATTGAATGGAACCACTTGTCCTCAGTGGTCGAGTTATAACATAGCCTAATAACCAACTAGGGTTCAGGTTTGACTCCTTCGCCTCTAAACTAGAGTTAAAAATTTGATCCTTGTAGAGATTTTTTATTGTATTCATGTGGATATCCCCTTTCCTATGAGTAACAACGATTGGCATGGAATACTCTTGAACCATGGTGATAAAACACGACAGGTAAACTTATAAGAGACATAACTTTTGAATAGAATATCTTATTAATTTGATTATTATTGTTGAAAATATTAGCGAGAAAAGAGTTCCTTGATTTGTGCCTTAATCATAGGAGCGAGAGCAAGTTCCTTCTTCTGCATGACTCGAGTTCCTAAAAATCAATATATTCCCTAAAACTTAGGATGGGTTCGTATAATTTAGGAATTAGTCCCTAAAAATTAGGATCAGTTAGGTTGCACTAATGTGTTGAAATTGAAAGTCGAGTTCTTTATTTTCTAGTGTGAGTTAATTGATAAAAACATAAGTGATTGAGTTTCAGGTGGTTGACTAGAAATAGGACAATTTGCATGGGAAGTTAACTCATGCTAACTCAATAAGTCACAAAATAATTCCTTAATTAAAAAATTCACTAATTTTAGCCATTCAAATTTCTTCAAAATGAAGAACGAAGACACAATTTATTGATTATCTTGTGAGCACGAGTTGGTGAGACAAGATAATAGAGCTCACAAATTTGTGAGCATGTAGGACAAATTTGTGTGTGAGAGCTTAAGAGAAAGGTGTTACAAGAGAAACTTGTGCATAGAATTATTGTGAGGAAGAGTTCCTAAGATTGAGGGAGGAGATCACACTACAACAAAGATATTATTCAAGCCTAGGCAAGGCAAGGATAAGGGTGTATTCTCTATTGAATACAATTTTGTATTGTATATCATTCTTGAGTTTCTATCAATAATATTCTCAACAAGAAGAGGGTTTTCCAAGTTGGGTATCCTAGATAACTATGTGCATTTGAATTATGTGATAATGATTTTATTCTTGTTCTTATTTCAGTGCATCTAGTAGAGAAATTATGTGTTTATGTGAGAAGAAATTTTATTTAATATTTCTCATATTAGCCGATCATAATTTCATGGATTTTCTACACTTACATAATTGGAAAGGTCTTTGAATGTAGAATAGTGTCACAAGGTACCACACTTGAATGAGACATTTTTACCTCCAATAATAAAATTTGAGGCCTCAAAATTCCCTTCGAAGGTTCTAGAACATAATTCTCCAATTTGGGTCATGCTGATAAAATTGCTCCTACAGATATATTATGTAACAAACAGGGTCCATATACACAACAAATATTTAAAATATCTCGAATATTTTAATATCCATAATAGGACAAGTAATTTATATATATGAGAATGTACAAGATATATGATATTGGTATGGTTACAAATGGGGGCCTGCATATATACCTAGGTAGGTTCCCATTCGTAAACTATCATGTCCTTTAGGACATGCCAATTTAGTAACTACTTATTATTTAATTAATTACTATCATGATTATTATAACTATTATTATTTACATTATTTTTATATATTGTATTCATAACATTTCATTCTTCTTCAGAAAAGCTTTTTCCTCAAAGCTTATTGCTCACAAGACATGTCATCTATTTCTTTGTCTTGATTAATATATTTAGAAGTTCTTTCACGTTCCATATTTTATGATATAAGATGATAGGATCCCTTGAGTGATAAATAAAATTTTCAAATTAGGAAGGGATTTGACCATCCTCAATTAATCTTTTGTGGAATCTTGCAGTTATTGGATACTTCAGATGAATTTTTATCATAGGACTTAATTGTGTTGACATCGATATTCTTGGGAACATATGTGAGTTTTTCCTAGTATGGCAGATATTCAAATTCGTTAAGATGTCTACTTGTATGATTTGGGTGTCGATAAGGAGTTCTTGTGATCTAATTTCCACTTATCTTGTTTGTGATGATTTCCTGTTTTATTTGAGGTATCTAATTTCCTTCACATACTCAAGTTGCTTGGTTAAATGCTTGATTTTCACTTTAAATTTCCATTGTTTGAATAACATCTGCATATGATTTTACTTTAACTGGTTTTTTATCTTCTTGAGTTGTGATATTGATTAGATCGATATTCATTCCTTTTTCTTCAACTTGGATTGTTACTTTTGAAGTCTTAGACACTTCTTTCATGATAAATTCTTCTAATTTGTTTTTCAATGATTTTTTTATCATTTTTAAGTTTCTTAATTTGAGTGAGTAGAATTTGATTATGATTAATGAGATGTAAGAGTTCTTCGGTTTATTATTCATCAACCTTATTTTGAGAGTTTTGATCATTAAATATTTTTATCTAAACATGCCTCTTTACATATATAAGCATTAGAGTTCCTAAATATGTAACTTTTTTATGTGGGTGGACTTAAAAAAATATTTTCCAACTTGTTTGTGCTACCCTTGTACTTGAAGATTAATAAAACTCTTGTAAGAAATCTATCAACTTGTAGTGTTTATTTTTCTATAACTTGAGTTTTTGCTTCACATCCCCCTTAGATGACATCCCTTTAGAAACTCGAAAAATTCACCTTTATTCATGTAGCAATCCTTCCACTTTTTTTATTTATGTAGTACAAACCTCTAGGTTTTCCTTTTCCTTTATTAACTCCTCACTAGAATGATTTTCTCATAAAGAAATAGAACATATTTCTTGTTGTAACTAATCAATTTCTTGGCTTGGTTGGAATTTACCATTGGAATCTCGGAATTTCATTTATACAATTAATGATGAATTATTTCCCATCCTTGATGAGGTAGTACAAGTTGGTTTTCCACTTGAACATTGCATGCCACATATACTTATAGGGACTCCCAAAGATAACTTCAAATACATCAAGTTGAGCTACATCCAATTCTACTTCATCAATAAAAGAAACACGTGCAACAAATTTTATTCAACATTGTTTTTTTTACCTTAATCATCATATTCTTATTTACCCATTGCAATGAATATGTGATAGGATTATATCAAAAAGCCAATACAAACTTGTTGACTAGAACCATTTCTATGGTATTAACCTATGAACCTCAATCGAACATGCCATCAATCTTTGTATTCTTGACCTATATCTTAATGTGAAAGAGTTTAGTCATCTCCTTATCTTACTGAAGATAAAGGCTACTCAGATTCAACTCGTTTTACACTAATATGCATATAATATTCTCATCTACATAAGAGCTATTTTCCACATGATTTCTAAAATCTATGGTGAGAAGATTCTTTTTCTTCCCATCATTCTTCTAGTTCTTTTGGTTCATTTCAATTCTAGCACTTCTCCTCTATGTGCCCATCAATTTTTCTGTGATTGCAATGACTACTAGAATCCTTGCATTAATATGCAGTGGATATTATCTTCTTATCTTTTCCCCTTTTCTACTTCTTGTTCCCTTCCTTTTAAGCTTTTTTGTGACCATTTTGTTTTAAACTTCTTGAATACCCTTTCTTGATGCAGGAAAATTTGAATTTTCATGGAAATTCACCTTCTTGAGATCACACAACAAATGTCTTCATCATCAATCCCTTAATTTTTTATACAAAAGAATTTCATATAAAAAATCCTACTTCACTCACAATGAATCCTAGAGCATGCACAAATGATGACTATTATCCATCACATAGATACATAAGAAAATTTGTAGACATAATGAAAATTTCTTTCATTAATAAAATCATTTCCATACAATTACACTTAAATTAGAAAAGTATTCATTACTCTCTTGGCTTGATTTCACATTCATTGTTCCATTAACTTTTATCGTAGGCTTACAATGATTAAATAAAAAGTTAGAATAAAAGTATTTTTTTTACATCCATAAATCACTCTAGATTTATTCCCTAAAGCTCTCATGATTTATTCCATAAAGATATCATGATTTATTCCATAAAGATTTCATGCTTTTCAAGGTAAATTAACATTTTCCTTATGGAAAAATCTTTCCTATCTATATCTTTTTCTAAAACTATTCTATAATAATTAAAAGAACTAAGAATATTTAGTATTAAGGAATTAGAATTTGTTTACAATATAATAATTTAAATAACTAAGAATATTTACAATTATGGAATTACAATTCCTTTACAATATTGAAACCTCGTTTGGATCTTTATCTCCAAAAATCTTGAGGACTTGGAACCCTAATGCTTGTGCATGAGACTCCCAAGGTAGAAATACAATTTCATGGTCTCCTCACCATGAGTTGTTGTTGTTTATGTCCTCCTCGATCCCATACATACTTTTTTTGTTGATCATCGACTTTGTCATGTTGTTTTATTATTCCTTCTTGAATTCCACTATAATTCATCTTTTGTCTTCCTTGATGTAAGCTAGTTGTTTTCTCTTGCATGATGCACCTCACTATCTCAAGTGAAAATTTTCTAGCCAAGAAAGTAAAAATAAATACACATCCATCCAAGCAAACTATCAGCCCCATTCCATGCTTGTAAAGTTTCTCTTTCAACTCCCTATTTCACTTCAATATGCTAATCAAGCTCTATCTCCATTCTACCAAAAAACTCTTCCTTCTATGACTTTGTTGCATCCTCATTCACAATAGATTTTCCAAGTTGTTCACCTTCAGCTTCTATTACACTTGTATCGGTTTGAAAACTGACAATCACCTCTAGAGCACGTGCATGCACAAAATCAATGTGAAGGAAAAAACTTGTCTATGTCTTGGGCTCATCATTCCTTATGAGCATCCCATTCAAGTATTGCTCCTCCTCTCTGCTAAGAATAAAATTTAAACTTTGTTCTACTCTATCTTCCTCTTTATTCATGAAAACTTCAAAATATTGTCCAACATCTACAATAACACCTGCAATCATAAACAAACCATTAGGGAAAACATAAGGATTTTCAAGCTCATTTGATGTCTCAAACATCAAATCTCCACTAACATTATCTTCTCCATTGATTTTGTCCTTACTCAGGTTCACCCATGTGAACTGTCTCCTCACACTTAGTAGCTTTGAGTTCTTCCTTCAATGTGTGTCTCATCTTTTGTCTCTTCTTCTTGGCCCATAATATTTCAACATTCCACTTAATCATTTTCCTCACGTTCCACCCATATCTCCAATTCTTCTCATTTTGTTGTAGCAGCTCCATAAGAACATTCAACTGTGCTTTTTTCTCATCGAGTTCCCTCTCATATTCTTGATCACTCATTTTCCTTATACCAACTAATTTGGCATCTTTGTGGCTTCCCTCTAAATTCTTCAAATGACTATCCATAGTCATCTTCATATTCTCCTCTTCCTCTATGAGCTTTCAGCTACCCACTATGAAGTGAAAATAAACTTTACTCTAACACGTCTCCTTCCTTCTACACACTCCTCACCAATCTTCCCATTTGTACTTGGTCTTTTGGCATTCTTGGTTCCCTCCCCTAGAACCCTTTCATGCATTTCTTTCTCTTGAATAATCTGGAGTCACTCTTCTTCCTCCATCACAACTGCGCTATTTGTCATAATTCTCACCACATCCTCCTTCTCAATCACTACTACATGTCATCAATATCCACAAATTATAAAAAACACAAAATGAATTTACGTGCCACTATCTTAATCTAGTTCCAATTTTTTTCCATAGTGTTGTGAAAAAGTCTTCTATTGTCTCTAGATATCCTTCTATGATACCACTTTCATGTAGGAAAATTTGACTTTTCGTGGAAACTCACCTTCTCTAGATCACAAAACAAACCTCTTCATCATCAAGTCCTTAATTTTTTCTGCAAAATAATTTCATATAAAAAATCCTTCTTCACTTACAGTGAATCCTAGATCATGCACAAATTAGAACTATTATCCATTGATAAAATCATGTCCATACAATTATAGAGAAATTAGAAAAGTATTCATTACTCTCTTGGCCTTATTTCAAATTCATTTGGCCATTAACTTTTCCCATAGGATTACAATGATTAAATACGAAGTTAGAATAAAAGTATATTTTTTTATATCCATAAATCACTCTTGATTTATTCCCTAAATCTCTCATGATTTATTCCAAAAATCTCTCATGCTTTTCAAGGTAAATTAGCTTTAGCCTTATGGAAAAATCTTTCATATCCATAGATTTTTCTAAAACTATTCTCTAATAACTAAAGAACTAAGAATATTTACTATTAAGGAATTATGATTCATTTACAATATAATAATTAAATTAACTAAGAATATTTACAATTAATGACTTACAATTCCTTTACAATATTGAAACCCTGTTTGGAGCTTTATTTTGAAAAATCATGATGACTTGGATCTCCAAAAAGCTTGATGACTTGGAATCTCTAATTCTCATGTGCATCATTTCTTCTCACATATGTTTTCTAGTACTATGCATGTACAAAAAAAATCATTATTCGTGCTTTGAAAAATATCACTTGATTCCAGAGATTGTTGTGCATACCCCCAACATACTTGAGGACTTCACCTAGGCTCTTCTGATATATACATATACTGAGCATGATGACCATATTCCTGAATTTAGTGTTGTACTTCTATATAGTCTTCCTCTATTGGATCCATTGGTCCTATACATACCTCATAGTGTAGAATTGAGGATTTATGAGGGTTTTAATGTCTTCCAAGTTAGTTATTTGGGGATCACCCTCTAGCATATATGTATTTGTATGGATTTCACACTAGGTTAAGGCATGACCCTCTAACATCAATCTAGAAAATAAATTTTGTGTTTCTCATATATGTCCTGAACATTAGTGTAAACTTCTAATTGTTACAACTAGGTGAGTTAATTTTAGTGCATTGTCTCACCTTGACAGAGCTTAATTTTCACATTTTCTTTCATCTTGAAGATTCAAATTTTATTTTGGAACCTCCATCTTCTTTGATTCCAAGCTTATTTGTGAGAGATGCCATAAGGAGGTTCCTATTGTGAATGATATGCATGACTTTTGATTGTAAGCATGAAATCTATCTTGTTTTGAATCTCAAGGGTTATTATGAATATATTCATCAACCAAGGCTTGGGTTTTATTACTTGCTACATAAGCCAAATTATTGATCCCTCATAACTTCCCAAAAATTCCCAAAGAAACTCGCTATGATACCAATATCATATGTAAACTAGCATGGATGTTCTAGTGTATAGTTCATCACAATAGATTTGATAAAAATGTAGTGAAATTTATGCTATGATGGTTAATTCCATTCTATTCCATATTTTTTAATTATTGATGTGTTGTTGATGCATGTAATAGAGAAAATTTAGAAAATAGAGAACACTAAAACACAAACAGACACCAACCACAATGAACACAAGATATTCTCCGAGAAATGTTATGGGAGTAAACCAGACTAGAAGGTGCGTGTAATATGCCTATTGAATGTGTTTGATGACATAATTATGAAACCTATGATTGTGACTTGTAGTTATTTAACTTATGAGGTATAGGCTAGGAGGGACAATACTATAGTTGTATAATTGGAAAATGCATATTTAAATATGTAAGTAAATAAAATGTTTTTTTTTAAGCTTGGTAATGTTATATAAACAACACATGGGTGATCAAGTGGTTATGTTGTTAGTAACTATGGCGGCTAAATTCCTGGAAGAGGACAAGTGTATTAAACAAATGTCACAAATTGAAGATGACAATTAATTTTGGTAGTGTTTGTCATGAACAAACAAGGCATGTGGCAATAACCACATTGGTACCTCTCTCCTTCCATGTTGTCTATAAGAGACAAACAAAAACTAGAAAAAAGGAATATGTAAGAGAGAATGGAATGGTAAATTAATTAAAAGGACCAAATATTAATGATAACACACAAGAGGGGTAGGAATTTTCTTGGTGTGTAGGAAATGAGTAGAAAAAGGGTGTGAGGAGGGCCCTATAAGAGGGAAAAAAAGAAAGAAAGAAAGGGGTTACTCACATCGTAACAACCTGAGGCATGAGGGGAGTTAAAGACAATGGAGGTTGTAATAGTTCAATTGGTTGGGAGGAGTGTGCTATTTACCTAATATTTCCAAGCCTCTTTGATATACATATATGTTTTTCTATAACTTGCATGGTATAAGAGAGTAATAAGATTTATATGTACTATGTAAAATTCATGTATTATGTGGAAAGAATACTTGATTAGGGATACGTAGTCTAGTAGGTTCTTTATAACTTCCTATGTTGTAGGAAGAATATGGTTGTATGAACAATAATGGGATATTATACCAAGGAATCTAGAAAGGCTTTGGATAATATTGTTATGTGTCTATAAAAAGTTATGAAAAATCCATTCCTTATACCAATTGTTTATTTGATTTGATGCTTGAAGAAAACAAAGGTATATTAATGTGTAATAGTTCTTTTCTATTTGAATAGGAATACAAGTATATTAGAATTTATTTTGAAACATGTATAGTAGTAAACATTATCTTTATGCATTCATATAACTATGAAAATGTTACATGCAAATAATTGTTGAACGATATGTATCTATACAACTTTTAGAATATAAAATATATGTATAGAACACATGGAAGAGGATAGTTATTTCAATTTACATATGATGCATATAAAAGAATTTATGAAAAGGAAAATGCTTATCTACCTACTAGTCCATAGAGGGACTACTACTTTATTAATTTACAAAATAGCTAGCCAATGTAATATCACATGAAGATATATTATGAGTAACAAAGTATTATCCTAGGCTAAAAACCTAGAGAAAAGTAGTTTTGAAGTTGAAAAGCTACATGGATTTGTGTAGTTGAATAAGAGTATAATTTTTGTATGCCAAATTTGCACAATAAATTCAATTTTGGACTTTTAAAAGGAAAGAAGGGTCTTGGGTTTTAATACCCAAAACCTAATAGTATAATGATAAATAACATGTAAAAATATTCTCAAAAAAGGAAATAACTAGTAATTAATTATAATTTAAGAAATAAAAGGAGAATAGAAGGATGACAAAAGAGAATAAACATGAGTATATGATTTTGTAATGAGATAAATTATAACATAAACATGAATGTTTACAAACCCTAAGATGGTTTTCCCAACAACTAGATCATGGCAACCAATTAAAATTTTAATTCTTGTCTAATTAACCTAGACAAGTAAAGTTGTATAAAGTATATCTTAAAGAAATCTAAATAGAAAACAATCCTAACAAGAGCTAGACATCTTAATAGAGTTTCTTCCTAGTAGAGTTAGTGCAACTAAATACATAAATAGAGAAAATATTTGTAAGCAAAGAAATTCATGATTGAGCTAAAGTAGGCATTGATTGAATTCAGGCATCACACTACCACAAAGCCCTATCAAACCTAGAAAAATCAAAGATGGTTTATAATTGGGTGATATGCAAAAAAAATTACTTTGATTCTTGGTTATGAGGAGCTTGTTATTTCCTAATGGTTAGAGAAGGGTTCTAATGGTACCTATAACCATTGAACAAAACCCTAGTTAGTAATAAAAATAGTTAAAAATAATGAGAAAGCATAGAGTAATATAATTGAGAAACTTGACGATTCGATAAAGAGGTTACCTAGAAGAGAACAAATTTCCATTAATCTCCATCAAGCATGCACGACAGAATGACAAAAGTTAGTAAATCATTTTGAAATTCCTAACTATAGACAATCAAGCCATAAATTCTTAAAGCAATGAAATAAATCTATAAAAACCCGCACTTAGTCTTAGCAAACCAAACCTTCTTCTTTGGGAAATAACACTCTAAGGTTTTTGAAAGCAGAATGATAAGTGAAAATAGGTAAAGACGTAGACTTGAAATTGCAAGGGAGGGAAAGAAAGAAAAACTGTAGTAAATCTTTTACCAATAAGGGTCACCTACTTACAACCTTCAGATAAATATGTATCAAGGATTCTAAAGGTCAAATAATTGAATTAAAGCTTTGATTTCAAGCCATAATCTCGGAATTACAGAGCAAGGAGAAGAGTTAAATAACTTATTTTACCTATTTAAGGACACGAGAGTCTATGACTTCCTTAAACACCGAACCAGAACCATGGACACGAGAGTCTATGACTTCCTTAAACACCGAACCATGTATACGAGCTCCTTCATCAAACTCGCACTAAGTAATAAACTGTAACTCATTTCCTTGCCATTCCATTCTGCCATAGAGTCTCAATAGATACTATGAAGAATTTGGGAGTTTCTAAGGAGCAAGGATTTTAGAGCTAATGCTTGAGGATGGATACTGAGCTATGAAAATTAACAATGAAACTGAAAGCAAGACTGAGGAGGTTGTTGAATGACAACCTTAGGGCATGGAAAAATGAGACCCATTCTAAACCATTCCTGTCGTAGGAAAAAATCTTGAGCTCATCCCGACCGTATAATGGACTTGGGTATAGTTGTAAAATTTAAGGAGTTTTTTGCAGTGGTAGTTTAAAGAAACAACCCGAGTCACATGATCAGTGTAGTTGGTGACACACATAACTCATAAATAGTAGTGAACCTCGAGGTTGAGTGATGGAGTCTCATTGACAATCATCAATTTTTGTTTAAGTAAGAGAATGGAAAGCAATGCATGGATTCGTAATGTAGTGTTGTTACACTACCCATATTTGAATGATATTTGCACTTGAATTATAAACCATATGGATGTTAGATGAAAATGGTAGTAAAATCAACCAAAATTATTATAACTAAAGTTTTAAGTATGGACTTGATTGAATAAGTGATTGTATAGTTACTAATGACAAGCATATAAGAGCTTAGTTTGGTTATTCAAGAGTTTAATATTTCAACATATTTGAATAATAGACCTAGTTTTTGTTTTAGTATTAAATGAGGTGTACATTATAGTGAGGCTTTATCTTACTCTAAAATTGATATAATGCAAGTACAAAGGAGAAGAAACTCTTTATGGAATTGATTGAGACCAATGGTGCATGATAGGATACTATGGAAGAGGATATGATCAATTAGAATGGAACTCATTTTTCTCCTTATTGGACTAGTTATAACATAGTCATATAGCCAAATAAGTTTCAAGTTTGACTCCTTTAACTCTCAATTAGAGTTACAAATTTGATCCTTCTAGAATTTTTTGTCACAATAGCCATGTGGTTATGCCATTTTCCATGAGTTAATGAAGTATGACAAGGAATCCTCTTCAACCATGGTAGTCAAACATGGTAGGTAAACTTGTAGGATGCTTAAATTTTTCATATCAACTTTGATTGACATAATTCTTGTACTTTGGAAAAGTATTTGTATGTAGAATAGTTTCATCTCATTATAGTGTTATGTAAGAAATTTTTATCTAAAAAAAAATCAATCAAGGCCCAAAAATTCCCTTTGAAGGTTTTGGATCCCCATTCTTCAAAATGTGTCCCACTCATAAAATTGGCCTTGTAGTAAGATTCCTCCAATTTTTTTCACTATAAAAGCATAAGATACATGAAAAACAATATAATGATCCAATCTCGATCAAAAGTGAGGCTCAAAATAGTTAAAAGAAATTCATATATATATATATATATATATATATATAGATATATATTATTGTGTTGTGTCATGTTTGACCAATCATGGATCTTCCTTGTATACTACTTTTATGACCCACCCATATGTTAGTGTAGGTGTGTGAGTACATGAAACTCATTATTGTCATTAAAAGAAGTATGTTAATTAGCTGAGAATATCACTAACTTGAATATTTTTTCCAAATAGGATATATCACTAAATTTATACCTTCACAATTGGTGGGAACATTGAAAATCTAATTTTTTTCTTATTCATCATATTTTTGAAAACATGAGTAGATAAAGGTTGAACTTTTCCTACCCATAGGGGGAGGGCTTGTTGGTGATTGAGTGTTCTGTTAAGACACTCATTTATAAAGGTCACTAGTTCAAAACCCATGGGTGAGGGAGTTAGAGGTAACTCTCCCTATCATGATGTGATTGTGGGTGGCATCTATGATTGTATGGTTATGGTTACCCATTTCCCTTTTTACAAAAAATGGTTGAACTTTACCTAAACCCTTTTCACTTAGTGTGTTAACTCATTTTACATCACTATATTAGTACAAAGGTGTCAATAGCATAATATGATAAATTGAACAAAAAGAGGAAACCCACCAAAATAATTAAGTAAACAATAATTTATTATATTAAAATAAATTGAAAATAAAATATTACATAATATAGTATAAATAAAATAAATGGGCATAAATATATCTTAATCCTATCTAGAATTTTAACTATCTTTTATGTACAAAAGAGTTAGGTCCACATTTTTTTGGTCATTCTTAATAGATATTAATTATATATAAGATTTTAGAGAAAAATTTATTTACTCATTTGTGTATAAGTAAATAGAGAGGTCTTCCTCCATCTTTATTGTAAATATGAAATCAAAATACAAAGATTATATTTTTTTTTTTTAGGCTAAAAAAGTGTGAAGGATTTTTAGTCTTATCCAAAGTTTGTGATGGACACTCCACCCATTCTACCTGAAACCATGAATAAGATTAAAAATCCATAAAAAATCCTTCACAAAATTTTAGCAAGAAAATAAAATAATAATAATAATTAATTTTTTTCTCAATATAAATAATTGTGTAAATATACACTCTCTTATCTTATCTTATTCAAGAATAAATATCTGATTTAATATGACATAAGTATTCAACACACAATCTTATAATATATCTTAAATATTGAAATGCCTCATTATTGATAATAATAATTATAATAAATTAAAAATCAAATTTTTTATTAGAATTAATTAGACTTTATTTATGTAAGCAGCTACTCCAAGTGTTCAAGTGCAGTTTCACTTAGTTTAGTTTAGTTGAGTTTCACTCTAGTTAATGTTGATGTCTCCAATACAATCTTATTTAATTGATTAGTAATATTGAAAAAACAATCTCTATTGTTCATTCTTTATCATGGTATCAGAGAGTAGGTTGTGTAAGACTCCTACATGAGAGCAATAGAGGCAAGGACCTTCACATTGCATAAGACTCCAAAAAGAGCATCATCTCAATTTTTTTGTAGCAACTGTTGTGAGAAGTAGTGGACAAGAGGTCCAAGAAAAAGTGCAAAAAATGCTAGAATTCACATTGCATAAGACTCCAAAAAAAACATCATCTCAATATTTTTTGTGGCAACTGTTGTGAGAAGTAGTGGACCAGAGGTCCAAGAGAAAGTGCAAAAAATGCTTGAATTTTGCATCTCATACCAAAAAAACACATCACTTTAGCACCTCTCAAAAAATCCAAGAGCGTCACTTTCGCACCACACCCAAAAAGAAAGATTGCAAAAGTGTCATCACTTTCGCACCAATTGTTGAATATTTAAGATTGACCCATCCCGTTAATGCAAACATTGCGTCAAATTGCGCATCCAACCTTTGTCAAGAGATGCGCAAAACTTGAGGTTTTGTTAAACTTTTTTTGTTCGGGTTAAAGTCAAAATTCTTGTTCGTAGTTTTTCGTAAAGCCTTTTAAAAAAAGACCTCTTCGCTCATGTAATACTTGATTTCCGTTGTATTATTAAAAGATTTATGTATATTTTTTCTTTTAAGAAGAACTCAAATATTTAAAAAAGGGACAAAAGTAAATCTAATTTTTTTAAGGGTTTATTAAAAAAGGAAAAGGTTGGTCACATTTTAAGGACCTTTTTGAAAAAGGCTTATGTAAGGTCTTTGATATTAATGATTTTAAAATGTTCATATAATTTTTTTTAAAGTGGGTATTTTAATATTTTTAAAGAAAGGGTGTGTCAAAGTATTTTTGGAAGTATTGTTTTTGTGAGAAATTTAGATAAATATTGAAATTTTTGAACTATTATTGTTGCATGTTGCCATTATGAGTTAAAGAAAAAGTTTGATAGTATAATTAGTTTGAAGTTGTGTAGCAAAAGCTTGATAGTATAATTAGTTTGAAGTTGTGTAGCACAGAAGTTATCATAAATATGTTTTCATTACAAACAACCAGTATGTTTTTAAGTCAATTTTCTTGTTGAGTCATACTCAATCAACACTCATCAAACTGGAAAAGTGAAGAGGCTAAGAAAGTAGAAGAAACAACAAAAGATGTACGAAACTTTTTTGAAAGAATTAGAAGTGAAAAGGAAAAATAATGCTTCACATTGAAATGCATAAAAGATTTATAGATAACAACATTATACCCCTCACTTGAGATGCTAAGAGAGCGAAGGAGACATGGGTTACCCTTGAGAGATGTTTTGGTGTAAGGGGATTGGGTGAATCCCACTATGCTTAGTGACAAGTGGATGATGATTGTGAGGAATTTGAAGAAGCCGCATAGAAGGAGCAAGTAGATGCTTGTGAACCCCACTTTGCACAACCACAAGTGGATGCAAATTTGGTGAATCTAGCAACAAAGGTTGCTCATGATAATTTGGAGAATCCAACAACACATCTTGTTAATGACAATCAAGTTGTCATTGGAGGAGTCAATGTTATGAATCAAGTAATTAATATTACTGATGTAAACTTTGATGAAAAATTGTTGGGTAAAGATGAATATATGATGCAACAAAAACATCATATAGATGTTATTTGGTGAGAGAAGCCCAATTGAGCATGAAAACCAAGTGGAAGACAACATGCTTGCAACAACACATGTTAGTAAAGAAGTCAAATAAACATAGACAAAAGTAGAGGTAGAGAAGGAACAAAAAGCTATGTGGTTGTGTAGATGTTTTTAACCATACCACTCATTTCCAATGTGCACTTAAACATGATGATTATGAAGAAGAGTTAAATTTTATTGAAACATGGCTTACAACACCATGTTTTCATGGAGTGTGCTTAGAGTTTGGACCAATGAACCTTAAAGACAACATTGATGATGAAAATATTAATGAAATTTTCATGTATTGGAGTGGTGAAGATATGAAATTGTATTATGTACTTATGTTGCACCAAAATATGGATGATGAAAAATGACATGTCTAAACAATTCACATATGAGGACATAGTTAGAGAGCTTGCAACAATGGAAGAGGTGCACTAACAAGTGAAGAAACTAAGATTTGAAGGATACAACAATAAGAAAAAATCTAAAACAATTTAAAGGCTACACCATGTAGAAGAAGAGAAGAAAAGTAAATCTAGTTGAAGTCAAATTCTTAAAAATGTAAGCCTCATAGAGGATCATGTATCTTAATTGAATTTTTATGTGGTTGTAATTAAGGGGGGGTGTTGGAGAATCTAATTCCAACCACTTGCTAGCTGTAATAGCCATTACTCCAACTGTGCTATTTCAATTCAATTAGTTGAATTTAGTTGACTTTCAATAAGATAATTTAATGTTGATGTCTCCAATGTAATCTTATTTAAGTCATTCATAATATTGACAAGAGAAATGTATTTCTCTCCATTCTTTGTCAATCTTCTTCTACCTAGGGTTCCAGAAATAAATATCTCACACAAATATTTCGCAGAAACAGCACCATGCAGCGTTTACAATCGAAAAAATCTAATTATAACAAGTAATGGTTTCTATTGATTCAAAGGTAATAGTATTTAATGATTTAAAGAATAATATTATAATTGAAATGATATATTGAATTCGTAACGAGTATCTCATCATATTCTATTTAATTGAAGTATTTGATATATCTATTGTTTCACTTATAAGATGGAATCAAGCTTTTCAATGTTTATACTGCAGACCGCTCGTTAAAATAGAGAGAAAAAATGAAGCAGCTCAGACAATTCACACAAGTGAAATGAATCTTTTAACTCCAGGGTCGACTACCACTACTGTAGTTGTGCAAAGAAGTCTTAAATGTAAAAGGAGGGCAAGACACCCATCTGAGGATAGTCTTGTAGGCCAGACAATCTGTGGTATAATAGATGGTTCATTTGATGCAGGCTTCATACTCACCGTTAAAGTGGACGATAATGTCAAGAGTTGCACACGGAAGACATGAAATGACAAACCAAAACAAGAGGAGCTCACATGTGCGGATCACGAGGAGCTACCTCAAGAAAAACGCCACACAACTTTAGATTAATATTCAATATTAAATAGATACAATTTGTCAAGGACAGCAAATCATATCCCAGGAAAATAGGAACTCAATAACTATAGAAAGAAAAATCACAACTACGTAATAGTAATAGCTTATTCTCCATTAATTCTAACACTCCCCCTTAATGGAGAAAGGGTTCTTAAACACACCTAATATGTCCCTAAACAATTCAAACTTCAGTCTTCCGAGAGGCTTAGTAAATATATCAGCCATATTAACACAAGAATTACAATATTCAACACAAATCTCTTTGGACTGCACCTTTTCCCTAACAAAATGAAATTGGGTATCTATGTGCTTAGTGTTTTTATGAAACACGGGATTATAAGCCAGTTTGATGGAACTTTGATTATCGCAATTGATAATTGTAGCTTTTGTCCGTTCTTCTCCTGCATCTTGGAGAAGTCTACGCAACCAAACTGCCTCACATGTTGCTGCACACATAGCTTGATATTCTACTTCTGCTAAGGATAAGGCTATAGTATGTTGCTTCTTGCTGCACCAAGAGATGACCCTGGACCCAATGCTAAAGACGTAACCTGTAATTGATCTTCTATCATCTAAATTTCCCGCCCAATCAAAGTCTATATAACCTATCAAGCTAACATCAAATGATTCAGAATACAAAATACCAAAGTCCGGAGTTCCTTGCAGATACCTCAGTTGATCCGGATTTAAACAGGAACGCAACAAATTATAGAGATAACCATAAAAATAGATATGCAGTGGAAATAATACTTTATTTCATTAATGTAAAATACTGAAATATGCTTACAAACAGAAATGGAAATAAACCAGCTAGGGCGATGGTAGCTTATCTCTGAGAAGAGATGTGGCGGCTACATGCCTCTGAACTGTGTTACAATGAGGCTCGAAGGCCTATTTATTGTTGAAAAACAATGGAAAACCCTTAACATCCCAAAACCTAACCCTAGAAGATGAAACGCCAAATTGTGGGCCCCGTTTTGGGTAAGTTGGTACATCAACTTCCCATGGTCATAACTTTGGCACCCGATCTCTGTTTGATGCTTACAATAGCTCGTTAGAAAGATCTATCTGAGAAATATAACATTGGGAAGAGCAACATCGGTCCATGTGTTATAGAAATATTTTGGCACTGCAACCCCAATCACATATGTCTATAAACCAAGGGCTTCTAAACCCGTAAAAGTGTTGTTTCATACCCTAAAGGAACAAGGTCAGCTGATTACATCATCTCCTAGAAGTTCTCCATGAAAAACTACTTAGAAATGGTCAAAACTGAACCATACAAACTCCTCCATGCATAGGGTGCGATGCATCTCACCTACAACACACAGGAGTGCGATGCATACTAGAAATCCCTTCTGTAGGGTGTGATGAGCGAGAGCAGACAAATGGAAGAAGCAATGTGCTAGGTGGAAACCCAGAGAATCTTCTAGAAACTGCTCATATGAAACTTGCCTCTCTGAATTCACCCAGGGATGAGTAAGAGATCTGAAATATCCAAGTGGAACCAAGAACTATCAATGAAATGACACTAATCAAAATCCCAGAAGCTGACTCATTCTCCTGAAAACATCTATATATGGATCCCTCATCCAAGAGATCTAGAGGCTGGAATTTTGTAATTTGCAAGGAAGTGCTATTGGTTTCTCTTTGAAGACATTATTGGGTGATCTTGATTTGTATGAGGTGAAGAGGGCTTTCATGCTGGGAGGATGATGTTGGATCAGACAACCTGGTTGTAATCCACTATTCTACTACTTCTATCAATAAAGTTATTTGAGTTTTCCTCCATATGCTTGTATATCTCTGAATCTTGTTTATGTATGCATTTATATGTTTAATGTACATCTGATCCTACATTATTTATGGTTATAGATCTCTATGCTTTGATGGCATTTTGCTACTTTGGCTCTAAAGGTGTTGTTTGAAGCGGAACAAGTGAGAAGGGAGTGGCAAAAGCTTTATCAAAGGAGAGAGGAAACAAGCAAGGAGACTAGCGAAAGACTGAGGTTGGTACTCTCTGTTTCTCTCTCATATATCTCTCATAAAGGAAAACACAAGTAAATTTAATCTGTTTGTTTCTAAGATAGCTACCCGTCTTAGTGGGACTAGTAGCTCTGAATTGACACTAGTTTTCCCGATAACAAAATGGCGACTCCACTGGGGAGAGAATGGTTTGTTTGTTTTTCTACTGTTGTTTGCTTTATAAACCATAGACGGAGCCTGAAGTCAAGCCAGCTAGCCTTTGAACTTCTTTTGCTATGCAAATGCAAATTAGATCAACACTGCTTTAGTCAATCTCCGGGTTGGTTTATGAACTGAACATCTAGCTTGCAAACATCGTAAGTGCCCTGATGGTAGCTCAAATAACCTCATTAGATCAACCCCTATACTTTGTGTTTACTGCCTATCACTAACTCGGCCTAAACCCCTGAACTTAGCTGCAAACTGTGAGCAAAAACCAAGCTCAGTCTCATCCCTGGACCATCTCACTATCTCTTCTTGGCAATCTGGATGCATCGCACCTTCCATGTGTTGTAGGTGAGATGCATCCTTGTTTCCCTGTGTTACAGCTGCGATGATCAGATAAGACTGTTTCTGCCTCCAGATTTTGGTTTTTTCCTCATTGTCTTCAGCTTTATTAAGTAGTTTTGCTGTCTATGATCAGTATATATCTGTTGAAACCATCTTCCTTTGCATTATTCAGCCTCCATCGATAAAGAATTGTGAATGTTTTTAATGTATTTTTCGTCATTTACAGTTTTCTTGTGCAAACAGTAGCTTAATCGAACTCTCGTCTTTTGATTTGAAAGTGTCGCAAGTGTCGTTTTTAGTCAAGAAAATGAGTATTACAAAGCATTCCTCTTTTAGATAGTCGATTACACTTTTTCCATTGTATTTGATTTGAATCATTAGTATTTCAAGTGTCAAAAGTAGTTTAAATTCAAAATCGCAAAGTGTCGTCTTGACCCTACTTTCGTTTTTTGAAAAGAAAATTGTTAGTACTATCGCTTTGAAAGAGAATAGTTTAAATCTATACTTTGTTTTCTTTTTGTCATTCTCACATTAAGGAACAAGAAAAGCAATACATGCATGTGCATTTGCATTAAGACTGCATGCTGAAGTTGATTTAGGAAAAGTGCATCTAGTGTGTGCTCTCTGCTCTATGTTGAAATAATTTCATCTCTCTTTCCTTAGTAGCTAGGATTTTCATTGCAAAAAGAAAGTAAACAACCGTTTATCATCTTAGATTGCATATTTAGGAATTGTATATCTACATCACATGGTGAACCTTAAAGGAAAACTTCTTAAGAAAGATCGACTATAAAATAAACTTCAATGAACATAAAAACGCTTTGGAACCTAACACACAACATTTAGAAGTCTAGGCTAGAGACGTATTCTGACGTTGTAAAGCCTGGTAACTATCACTTTCATTGTAGGTTGGGTGATTCCTCCTCCTTGAGACGAAAAGTGCCAGTATGGACTTGTGCTCCCACGTACCGTCGAGTATATATTGGGAGACCACAATAGGCTACATCCTTTATCCTTAGGAATCCGTGTCTGCTACCCTATCGATCACAATGCACTGAACACAGCATTCGGGAAGATTGACTGCCGTACCGTAAAAAGTATTCTGGAGTTTTGCGATTGGTTTGGTAATCCCTCTGTCTAGATTTCCATAGCAGTCACTTTCGTTCCTTTTCAGACTCCTTAAAAGAAAAGGTCCATCTGAACACTTGTCACTTCAGGCTCATTAAAAATCGAAGGCGACTAGAGTCATCTTTAGCTTTTTCTCGACTCTTAAAAATTAAAAAAGAAAGTTGTGTCAAAGCATCACAAAATTTATTTTAATCGCAATAACGTCACTGTTCCCTTGTTGGTCTTTAGGTTGAGAAATGGAGTCTACCAATCAAGGATTTCCCCTTGAGGGAAATCCTAGTCCCTTCTCCTCTTGGGGGGATGTTGGTGCTCCACACATGGCCACGTTGTCCCTTCCAGGACTCACAATTGGCCTGCTAGTATGGCTTTTCGCGACCTCTGTTGTTCAAAACACCGCAATTCCTCAGCAATCCAATCAGCAACCAGGTGAAGTTGCTCCCCAACCTTCTACTTTGTTTGTTTCTTCCTCTCCTTCTTCCTCTTCACTTGGTGAAGCTAGCAATGCCAAAAACCAAGTAACTGAGAAGAAGAAGAAAGGGAAGGAGAAGAAGAAGAAGAACCCAATAGCAAAAGGGGGCAACCGTACATCATCTGGCGAAAATCCACACACTGCACCTTCCAAACCTAAATCTCCATGTGTCATTTGTAGGGGAGACCACTATCATCGAGATTGTCCTTGCATCCCATGGATCCTGAGGGACTGGTCTCCCAGCTTGCACAATCCGGTGTCTTCAACCGCTGACGATCATGTTGAAAGCACACTATCAACTAGTGAAAACGAAGTCAATGGACAAAAAGGAAGATCCAAATTTCCTTGTAGACTGTGTGAAGGCGATCATGCCCTCCACCATGGTCCCTTCTTAGATGAAGCTAAAAGAGTCTTGGATAATCGTCCTACATCACTACAGCGATTTCCTCCTGGATACAAGAAACTCTTACCAAGTCCATTGCTAGTTTAAAATCCGACTAACACACCATTGTTGTCTGTCGAAGCACCTATCATTGAAGATAGACCCTCTGAGTCCACACCGGATGAAATTCAACAGGTTGAGATGGCAGTTGACCCAATCTTGTCTTCAGAGGACCCACCTTCAGATGATACTGTCACCAAAGAGAATGAGAACGACACCGTTCAAATTCTTTTCGTAAACACAGACTCCAACGAACATGGGGGAAATTTACCCATTCCTTTAACACAGGAAGGAAGTTCGTGAGAGTTTTATCCGGCCATTTATTCAGTCCCACCTCCAAGAAATCTAGTCATTTCCTTCGATTGGAATCTACTAGGTAGACCCCGCCTACCATCTAATGTACCATTCCGAATCATAGTACAAGCTTACAAAATGATCATGGTCGGTACTATTATAGATGAAGGGGCTTCTGTGAGTATCCTTTCCTCAACTTCTTGGAAAGCGCTTGGTTCGCCATCGCTTCTACCTGAGATTCGAAATTTGACGGGCTTCAACAAAGGAACCAATCGACCGTTAGGGATCCTTCCAAATTTACCTATAACGTTGAGAAGGAAAATTGTTTATCTGAACACGATGGTAGTCCAAGGGCCATTAGATTACAATCTACTCCTTGGACGCGACTACATTTATAGCATGCGAGCTATTGTTTCCTCACTCTTTCGAGTGATGTGTTTTCCAGATGAAGGTAGAGTGGTCCAGCTCATTGACCAGCTTTCATTCCCAGGTTCAAACACAGATACTAGTCAAATGCCATCCCTAACTGCTCTTTTTGCAGAAGGAATGTCTCATCAATTTCCAGTCCATCCACCTGATGATCACGAGTGATTCAGTGATTGTGACTGAAACCCAAGAGGCATGCACCCTGGTCTGCTTCGGTAGAAAAGCCCCAGATATAAGATAGGTTTTTGCGTAGGAATATGACTAGTCTGACAATCCTATCCATTTAGGATAATGGATCAGTCTGGAAAAGGGTTCCTCCATCAAAGGTTAGGTGATTGTAGGTAGAATCACCTTCGTCCATTTCAATGGACAGATCCAAGGAAGTATTTTGTCTGCACATGTGGATGAAACAATCCTCCTAATGCAAGAAACTTCTGAATGGTAACCTAGAAACTCTATTTCTTTATACCTGGGGGCATGCAAACCTTTTTGCGTGCAAGTGAAAAGCGACCATTTATTTTCTTAGTTTGTAAGCTATTAACCCTTTAAACTCGTAGGTTTGTCGTTCCTAGCTTGCATAATGAAAGGCTCCAGGAGAAAAGTTTCGAATGGGGAAATCTCCCTAAAAAATGAACCTATCAATGAGACATCCTTATTATACGGCTGGCATGAGCAGTTTTACGCAAAGTTCAAGCTCGTTAAAAAAAAACCTCGCCATGAGCAGTTTTACGCGAAGTTCAGGCTCGTCAAAAAATAAACCTAGCAATGAGAAAATGTTTCCATAGAGTTCAAGCTCATTAAAAAAAATGAACCCCACCTCCAGTAAATAACCATTTTGATCGCATGACTATTAGCTTTTGAACCTTGGTCGTGTTCTTACCATCACCTCCACTCTTTTTTGACCAATCATACGCCTCCATTTGATTGTTTACCCTTTTGAGGAACAATGGCGATGAGTGATTCTATTATCCACCCTCTTTCCACTGCCATGATTGGAATGTTCCAAACCTTACCTGGAACCAGTTGCTATCAAAAACATCACTCATTCCTCCAGAAATGAGTCTCCTTTAAGCTCTTTTCATCTGACTCGTAAAATATGAAAATATTGCTGAGCAATTGGCCTCTCTAGCTTGTTAAAGCAACCGGAAGTGCTATCCCTCCTCTAGATTTTATTTTTTTTGGACCTGAGGGATTATTACACAAAACGATCGAGCGCTTGTCTTGTTCGGCTCGTTAAAACTATAAAAAAGTCATCCCTTTCATATTATTTTACACTTTTTCGGACTTAAGTGATTACATTACGAAAAAGGACCACTGGAGTTGCCTTTACGTCCCTTTTTAGACTCTCTAAAATTGAAAAGGACCGAGTTATCCTTGTCGTTAAACACGTTAAAACAATAGCGACAAACTTGTCCCTGCAGACAAGAGCGAGTTTCATTGTCGCTAGGCTCGTTAAAATATAGCGATGGGTTTGCCCAAAGGGAAAATTATAGAACAAGCATATGTTATCCTCCTCAAGCTTGACAAAAATAAAGAGGTACTGGTCAGCAATGACTGGGGAAAAAGGGAAGAAAACTTGAATAGCTTCATTGGTAGCAGGTCGCTCTTGAACATGAGACTTTCAATCCGTCACCATGATTGAGACGGGTTGGGTTATTTCGTTCACCGGTCACATCACCATTGGTCCACCGTACCATCCACCTTGGGGTTAACGTTACCAATCCGTCTCATTGTCGCCGATATGTTCAAGAGAAGTTGCTCAGAGGATTCACCAACCTAGCTAACATCTCATCCGTTGCAATACCTTCACTCTCCATTTTTCATGACCACGACCTTGAACCTTGTATGATCAGATCATTTTCACCTCCACAAAATCATTTGCTTCGTTCCGTGTTGTAGATGTGGGATTCATTAAGGCCCTCCTACGATTGGTCACTTCTTGTCGACATGAGCTCATTATCCAAGGAGTTGACTTAGGGACTACCCTTTCAGTACTTTGAAGCTTGCATGCCTCAATGGTAAGTTTCTCACTTCCGGCGACAGGTTTACATCAATGGCCTTCGACCGAAAGATTTTACGTGGTGTTCGACATCAGCTCATGTATTCACACCACGTGAATTGTACAGCAGTACCTTGAGGGTCATTATCATTATTGGTGATTCCTCTCGTGCCTGTTAACAACTTACATCATTGGCTGGTAATCAGGCGATGTCTTTCCATGTTTGACATCAGAACATCTTTTCACATGGATCAACTTGTACTTCGGGCGAAGATTGAACGAGTTTGAAGACCACGGATCTAGTTTCATCCATTCGGGCTGCGATATATTTAGGAAAATAAAGACATCAAATGTACATCATAGCTGCACAGATAATCATCCAAACTAAAGGATGATGGCTCTAAAAGAATCATCAGTTTGCCACATAGACGATTTTCTGTCTTATGTACATGAATATGAATTTATAAAGCTGAGCATGGGAATTCCCGCCTCAGCTAGATCATGAAAATATTATGAAGATAATGTATTGTGTTGTATCTTATTATAGGTCACCTTCCAGTTTGAAAATCCTCGGATCCTCATTATAAAGCATTTCACCCGACATCAAAAGGATTTACGACATCATGCTTTAGGGGGCAACTGTTATAGACATATTTGGGCACTGCAACCCCAATCACATATGTCTATAAACCAATGGCTTCTAAACCCCTAAAAGTGTTGTTTCATACCCTAAAGGAACAAGGTCAGCTGATTACATCATCTCCTAGAAGTTCTCCATGAAAAACTACTCAGAACTGGTCAAAAATGGACCATACAGACTGCTCCATGCATAGGGTGTGATGCATCTCACCTATAGCACACGGGAGGTGCGATGCATACTGGAAAGCCCTTCTATAGGGTGCGATGAGCGAGAGGAGACAAATGGCAGAAGCAGTGTGCTAGGTGGAAACCCAGAGAATCTTCTAGAAACTGCTCATATGACACTTGCCTCTCTGAATTCGCCCAGGGATGAGTAAGAGATCTGAAATATCCAAGTGGAACCAAGAACTATCAGTGAAATGACACTAATCAAAATCCCAGAAGCTGACTCACTCTCCTGTAAACATCTATATATGGATCCCTCATCCTAGAGATCCAAAGGTTGGAATTTTGTAATTTTCAAGGAAGTGCTGTTGGTTTCTCTTTGAAGACATTGTTGGGTGATCTTGCTTTGTATGAGATGAAGAGGGCTTTCATGCTGGGAGGATGATGCTAGATTAGACAACCTAGTTGTAATCCTCTCTGGTACTACTTCTATCAATGAAGTTATTTGAGTTTTCCTCCATATGCTTGTATATCTTTGAATCTTGTTTATGTATGCATTTATATGGTTAATGTACATTTGATCCTACATTATTTATGGTTATAGCTCTCTATGATTGTGACTGAAACCCAGGAGGCATGCACCCTGGTTTGCTTTGGCAGAAAAACCCCAGATATAAGATAGGTTTCCGTGCATGAATATGACTAGTCTGACAATCCTGTCCGTTTAGGATAATGGATCAGTCTGGAAAAGGATTCCTCCGTCAAAGGTTAGGTGATTGTAGCTAGAATCACCTTCATCCATTTCGATGGACAGATCCAAGGAAGTGTTTTGTCTACACATGTGGATGAAACAATCCCCCTAATGCAAGAAATTTCCGAATGGTAACCTGGAAACTCTATTTCTTTATACCTGGGGGCATGAAAACCTTTTTGTGTGCAAGTGAAAAGTGACCATTTATTTTCTTAGTTTGTAGGCTCTTAACCCTTTAAACTCATAGGTTGGTCGTTCCTAGCTTGCATAACGAAAGGCTCCAGGAGCAAAGTTTTTAATGGGGCAAGCTCCCTAAAAAATGAACCTATCGATGAGACATCCTTATTATATGGCTGGAACGAGAAGTTTTACGCAAAGTTCAAGATCGTTAAAAAATAAACCTCGCCATGAGCAGTTTTACGCGAAGTTTAGGCTCGTCAAAAAAAAAACCTAGCAATGAACAAATGTTTCCATAGAGTTCAAGCTCATTAAAAAAAATGAACCCCACCTCCAGTAAATAACCATTTTGGTCGCATGACTATTAGCTTTTGAACCTTGGTCGTGTTCTTACCATTACCTCCTCTCTTTTTTAGCCGATCATACGCCTCCATTTGATTGTTTACCCTTTTGTGGAATAGCTGTGACGAGTGATTCTATTAGCCACCCTCTTTCCACTGTTGTGATTGTAATGTTCTAAACCTTACCTGGAACCAGTTGCTATCCAAAACATCACTCATTCCTCAAAAAATGAGTCTCCTTTAAGCTCTCTTCATCTGACTCGTAAAATATGAAAAGATTGCTGAGCAATTGGCCCCTCCAACTCGTTAAAGCGACCAGAAGTGTTATCCCTCCTCTAGATTTTAATCTTTTTGGACCTCAGGGATTATTACACAAAAAGATCAAGTGCTTGTCTTGTTGGGCTCGTTAAAACTATCGAAAAGTCATCCCTTTCATATTATTTTACACTTTTTCAGACTTAATGGATTACATTACGAAAAAGGACCAATGGAGTTGCCTTTACGTCCCTTTTTAGACTCTCTAAAATTGAAAAGGACCGAGTTATCCTTGTCGTTAAACTCGTTAAAACAATAGCGACAAACTTGTCCATGCAGACGGGTTTGCCCAAAGGGCAAATTATAGAGCAAGCATATGTTATCCTCCTCAAGCTTGACAAAAATAAAGAGGTAATGGTCAGCAATGATTGGGGAAAAAGGGAAGAAAAATTGAATAGCTTCATTGGTAGCAGGTCGCTCTTGAACATGACACTTTCACTCCGTCACCATGATTGAGTCGAGTTGGGTTATTCCGTTCACCGGTCACATCATCATTAGTCCACCATACCATCCACCTTGGGGTTAACGCTACCAATCCATCTAAGTGTCGTCGATATGTTCAAGAGAAGTCACTCAGAGGATTCACCAACCTAGCTAACATCTCATCTGCTATAATACCTTCACTCTCCATTTTTCATGACCGCCACCCTGAACCTTGTATCATCAGATCGTTTTCACCTCCACAAAATCATTTGCTCCATTACGTGTCATAGATGTGGGATTCATTAAGGCCCTCCTACGATGGGTCACTTCTTGTCGACATCAGCTCATTATCTAAGGAGTTGACTTAGGGACAACCCTTTCAATACTTTGAAGCTTGCATGCCTCAATGGTAAGTTTCTCACTTCCGGCGACAAGTTTACATCAATGGTCTTCGACCGAAATATTTTATGTGGTGTTCGACATCAGCTCATGTATTCACACCACGTGAATTGTACAATAGTACCTTGAGGGTCATCATCATTATCAGTGATTCCTCTCACGCCTGTTAATAGCTTACATCATTGGCTGGTAATCAAGCGATGTCTTTCCATGTTCGACATTAGAACATCTTTTCACATGGATCAACTTGTTCTTTGGGAGAATATTGAATGAGTTTGAAGACCTTGGATCTATTTTCATCCATCCGAGATGCGATATATTTAGGAAAATAAAGACATCAAATGTACATCAAAACTGCACAGATAATCATCCAAACTAAAGGATGATGGCTCTATCAGAATCATCAGTCTGCCACACAGACGATTGTCTGTCTTATGTACATGAATATGAAATTATAAAGTTGAGCATGGGAATGTCTGCCTCAACTAGATCATGAAAATATTATGAAGATAATGTATTGTGTTGTATCTTATTACAGGTCACCTTCCTGTTCGAAAAACCTTGGATCCTCATTATAAAGCATTTCACCCGACATCAAAAGGATTTATGACCTCATGCTTTAGGGGGCAACTATTATAGACATATTTGGGCACTGCAACCCATCTCGCATATGTCTATAATCCAAGGGCTTCTAAACCCCTAAAATTGTTGTTTCATACCCTAAAGGAACAAGGTCAGCTGATTACATCATCTCCCAGAAGTTCTCCATGAAAAACTACTCAGAACTGGTCAAAACTGGACCATATAGACTGCTCCATGCATAGCGTGTGATGCATCTCACCTACAGCACACGGGAGGTGCAATGCATACTGGAAATCCCTTCTGTAGGGTGTGATGAGCGAGAGCAGACAAAAGGCAGAAGCAGTGTGCTAGGTGGAAACCCAGAGAATCTTCTAGAAACTGCTCATATGACACTTGCCTCTCTGAATTCGCCCAGGGATGAGTAAGAGATCTAAAATCTCCAAGTGGAACCAAGAACTTTCAGTGAAATGACACTAATAAAAATCCTAGAAGCTGACACACTCTCCTGAAAACATCTATATATGGATCCCTCATCCAAGAGATCCAGAGGCTGGAATTTTGTAATTTGCAAGGAAGTGCTATTGGTTTCTCTTTGAAGACATTGTTGGGTGATCTTGCTTTCTATGAGGTGAAGAGGGCTTTCATGCTGGGAGGATGATGTTGGATTAGACAGCCTGGTTGTAATCCTCTCTTCTACTACTTCTATCAATAAAGCTATTTGAGTTTTCCTCCATATGCTTGTATATCTTTGAATCTTGTTTATGTATGCATTTATATGGTTAATGTACATCTGATCCTACATTATTTATGGTTATAGATCTCTATGCTTTGATGGTATTTTGCTGCTTTGGCGCTACATGTGTTCTTTGAAGTGGAACAAGTGAGAAGGGAGTGGCGAAAGCTCTATCAAAGGAGAGAGGAAACAAGGAGACTAGCGAAAGACTGAGGTTGGTACTCTTTGCTTCTCTCTCATCTATCTCTCATAAAGGAAAACACAATTAACTTTAATTTGTTTGTTTCTAAGATAGCTACATGTCTTAGTGGGACTAGCAGCTTTGAATGGACACTAGTTTTCCCGATAACACCATGGAACCATGTTGCTCCCAGATTTCCCAAAAAACATTGTTTAGGGCCTCAAAATGGTTCCGGAGGTTCACGACCCGAAAAACTGCTAAAAATACTAAATTGTGCTACAGATAAGGAAACTGAAAAGCTGAAAGAGACATTCGTCGGCGTCCAAATGGGATAGGTGGGTGGCCATTAACATCCACCTAGATCATTCCTCCCCCCTTAGGAAGCAATGGTCCCCATTGTGTTGAGTTCCTCCATCTGCTGAACTTGTTCTGCAATCTCTGATGTGTCCAGTAATGGTCGAAAGCATGGTCAATGACGGTCCACATTGAACACTTGGTGCAAGTGAAGGAATGGAGGAATGTTGTGCTTCAAAGCATTGTTTCCAGTAGCCTTTGCACTAGTGTAAGGACCATGTCGTAGTGGTCTGAGTTTTTGATGGGCTCTTGTAAGGCGTTCTTTCTGGAGATGCAACCAGACTTTGTTGCCCACATGAAGCTTGTGTGGTACCCCTGTGGGTGAGGAGAAGTTGTTCTTGTGTTTTGTCATGACCGTATCCCTTTGCTGCTGCTGCTGCATGGAGGAACCCTTCGAGGGAGTCATGGATGTAGCAACGATCTTCCCCTTACTTTGGGAGTGAACCAAACAAAAAAAAAATTTCCTAGTCTGCGAGATGAGCTTGCTACCTTTCGTAGCAGCGATCAAAGAAGTGGCGGTAGGTGGCGCTACCTCTGGTATCCTGTATAATGAATTATTCAAATAAATAATGACAGCGCGAGGCGGTGACTCATACACAACATGTCGCCTCCACAAGTATGGCTGGCCTAATAATACATCACAAACATCCAGAGGTGTAACATCAAACAATACCTCATCTGTGAAGGGCTTGATGCTATAGGGAAGGCGACACTACTGGTGAACTTTGAGATCTCGTCCTTCATGAAGCCACCCGATACTATACGGCTGCAGGTGTGGTGTAGTCAGTAGGCCCAACCGCTTCACTACCTCTGCTGAAACAAGGTTCTTTTCGCTGCCACTGTCGACAATGAATTGCAGCGGTGAACCCTTCATGCACATCTGTGAGTGGAAAAGACATTCCCCCTCCTTTGGATCTTCGAGCTCATTCTTCTGGATCTTAGCGGTGGCAATAGTGATGCTAGGCTCAGTATCAATGATCTAATTCCCTTTCCCACTCCCCTTGACAGGTTCTGTCTCAAGGTCGGAACATGCATCTGATTCTGCAGCCTTCAACTCGGCCACCAGTGACTGTTTGGTCTAACACTCACTTGTGTTGTGAGTGGGGCTCTTGTGGAAATCGCACCACTTTCGTGTGTCCTTCTTTGACTTCGTGGTGTTGTTCTCTTCTTATGGATTCAACGAGTTGTCTTGGGTCACCCTGCCTTGGCTTTGTCCTTTGGCCTTCGGATTTGCAGATCCAAAGTCTTGCTTCTTCTGTTTGAACTTTTGCTCGATTTTGACAGCGTATCAGTACGTCGTGTCGAGTGAAGAGATGTTCAAGAACTCCATCTCTTCCTGGATGTATTTGTGTAGGCAGCCGCGGTATTTGAGTACCAAATGCAACTCAGAGTCCTTGATACCTAACTGCGGGCAAAGGGTATGAAAAATGTTTGTGAACTCCGACAAATCTTGGTCCCATCCCTGCCGCAGTGTGGTCCACTTTATGTATTTGTCCTCATAGCTTTTGACAGGGTAGTACTGCTCCTTGATAGCATCCCGGAATGAATTCCAAGTGGGTGCAGCTAAAAATAGTGAGCTCATACTTTCATTCTTCTGCTCGTAGTAGGTTTCCCACCAGTCCTTGACGTGGCGAGCTGCTTTGAGAAGAGTGAAAACAATCTTTTCCCGACTCGAAAATTCATGAACAGAAAAATACCCATCTAGCAGATTTAACCATTTATCTATGGCATCTACGTCTATCTGACCCTTGAATATGGGGATTTCAAAATTAACTTGTACCTTAAAGGGCGTGGGGTTTCCAGAGTAGCTGCTGGAAGCCGATGCGTCACCTTTGGGTAGCCGCTGAAGGATCTAGGCAAAGTTGTCCATCATCACGTTCCTTTGTCGCTCGAGGGCTCCTTCGAGCAATATTTTGATAGGATCTCTTGCCCCCTCATCTTTCTTTTCATTCGCCATGGAAGGCCGTCGCGATTTGAGAGGCTGGTCTTGCAAAGGTTCGACCAGTTCAAGCCCTAACTCCTTATATCCCAACCTCGTTGGGGACATGCAAAGAAAAACAAAGAAAGAGCAAACTGCTCTGATACCACTGATCCGGATTTAAACAGGAATGCAACAAATTATAGAGATAACCATAAACACAGATATGCAGCGGAAATAATACTTCATTTCATTAATGTAAAATACTAAAATATGCTTACAAACAGAAATGGAAATAAACCAGCTAGGGCGATGATAGTTTATCTCTGAGAAGAGATGTGGTGGCTACATGCCTCTAAACTGTGTTACAATGAGGCTCGAAGGCCTATTTATTGTTGAGAAACAATGGAAAACCCTTAACATCCCAAAACCTAACCCTAGAAGATGAAACGCCAAATTGTGGGCCCTGTTTTGGGTAAGTTGGTACATCAACTTCCTGTGGTCGTAACTTTGGCACTCGATCTCCATATGACGTATACAATAGCTCGTTAGAAAGATCTACCTGAGAACTATAACATTAGGAAGAGCAACATTAGTCCATGGACCCATGTTGCTCCCAGATTTCCCAAAAAACATCGTTTTGGGCCTCAAAACGGCTCCAGAAGTTCAGGACCCGAAAAACTGCTAAAAATAGTAAATTGTGCTACAAATAAGGAAACTGAAACGCTGAAAGAGACAGTCATGGCGGTTCAAATGGGATAGGTGGGTGGCCACCAACATCCACCTGGATCATTCCTTCCCCCTTAGGAAGTAACGGTCCCCATTGCGTTGAATTCCTCCATCTGCTGAACTTATTCTGCAATCTCTGATGTGTCCAGTAATGCTCGAAAGCATGGTCGACGATGGTTCACATTGAACACTTGATGCAAGTGAAGGAATGGAGGAATGTTGTGCTTCAAAGAATTGTTTCCCGTAGCCTTGGTACTGGTGTAAGGACCATGTCAGAGTGGTCTGATTTTCTGATGGGCTCTTGTAAGGCGTTCTTTCTGCAGATGCAACCAAACTTTGTTGCCCACCTGAAGCTTGTGTGGTACCCCTTTGGGTGAGGAGAAGTTGTTCCTATGTTTTTTCATGATCGTATCCCTTTGTTGCTGCTGTTGCATGGAGGAACCCTTCGCGGGGGTCATGGATGTAGCAACGATCTTCCCCTTACTTTGGGAGTGAACCAGATAGAAAATAAATTTCCTAGTCTGTGAGATGAGCTTGATGCCTTTCTTAGCAGCGATCAAAGAAGTGGCGGTAGGTGGGGCTACCTCTGGTAATGAATTATTCAAAGAAATAATGACAGCACGAGGCCTTGACTCATACACAGCATGTTGCCTCCACATGTATGGCTGGCCTAATAATACATTACAAACATCCAGAGGTGTAACATCACACAATACCGTGTTTGTGAAGGGCTTGATGTTGTAGGGAAGGCGGAGTTGCTGGTGAACTTTGAGATCTCGTCCTTCATGAAGCCACCCGATACTGTACGGCTATGGGTGTGGTGTAGTCGGTAGGCCCAACCGCTTCACGACCTCTACTGAAATGAGGTTCTTTTGACTGCCACTGTTGACAATGAATTGCAACGGTGAACCCTTCGCCAACATCTGTGAGTGGAAAATACATTCCCCCTCCTCTGGATCTTCGGGCTCATTATTCTGGATCTTAGCGGTGGCAATAGTGACGCTGGGCTCTGCATCAATGATCTGCTTCCCTTTACCATTCCCCTTGATGGGTTTTGACTTAGGGTCAGAACATGCATCTGATTCTGAAGCCTTCAACTCGGCCACCAGCGACTGTTTGGTCCGACACTCACTTGTGTTGTGAGTGGGGCTCTTGTGGAACTCGTACCACTTTCCTGTGTCCTTCTTTGACTTCGTGGTGTTGTTCTTCTCTTGTGGCTTTGATGGGTTGTCTTGGGTCACCCTACCTTGGCTTTGTCCTTTGGCCTTCGGATTTACAGATCCAAAGTCTCGCTTCTTATGTTTGAACTTTTGCTCGATTTTGACAGCGTATCGGTACGCCATGCCGAGCGAGGAGATGTTCAGGAACTCCATCTCTTCTTGGATGTATCTGTGTAGGCAGTTGCGGTATTTGAGTACCAAATGTAGCTCAGTGTCCTTGATACCTAACTGCGTTTGAAGGGTATGAAAAATGTTTGTAAACTCCGGCACATCTTGGTCCCGTCCCTACCGCAGCGTGGTCCACTTTATGTATTTGTCCTCATAGCTTTTGATAGGGTAGTACTACTCCTTGATAGCATCCTAGAATGAATTCCAAGTGGGTGCGGCTTAAAATAGTGAGCTCGTACTTTCATCCTTCTGCTCGCAGTAGGTTTCCCACCAGTCGTTGACGTGGGGGGCTACTTTGAGAAGAGCGAAAACAATCTTTTCTAGATTCGAAAATTCATGAACAGAAAAATACCCATCTAGCAGATTTAACCATTTATCTATGACATTTGCATCTATCTGACCCTTGAATATGGGGATTTCAAAATTAACTTGTACCTTAAAGGACATGGCATTTCCAAAGTAGCTGCTGGAAGCCGATCCATTACCTCTAGGAAGCCGCTGAAGGATCTGGGTAAAGCTATCCATTATCACGTTCCTTTGTCGCTCGAGGGCTTCTTTGAGCAATATTTTGATAGGATCTCCTGCCCCCTCATCTTTCTTTTCATCCGCCATGGGAGGCCGTCGGGATTTGAGAGGCTGGTCTTGTGAAGGTTCGACCAGTTCAAGCCCTAACTCCTTATATCCCAACCTCGTTGGGTACATGCAAAGAAAAACAGAGAAAAGGTAGACCGCTCTGATACCACTGATCTGGATTTAAATAGGAACGCAAAAAATTATAGAGATAACCATAAACACAGATATGTAGCGGAAATAATACTTCATTTCATTAATGTAAAATACTGAAATATGCTTACAAACAGAAATGGAAATAAACCAGCTAGGGCGATGGTAGCATATCTCTGAGAAGAGATGTGGCGGCTAAATGCCTCTGAACTGTGTTACAATGAGGCTCGAAGGCCTATTTATTGTTGAGAAATAATGGAAAACCCTTAACATCCCAAAACCTAACCTTATAAGATGAAACGCCAAATTTTGGGCCTCATTTTGGGTAAGTTGGTACATCAGCTTCCTGGGGTCGTAACTTTCGCACCTGATCTCCGTTTTACATGTACAATAGCTCGTTAGAAAGATCTATCTGAGAACTATAACTTTGGGAAGAGCAACATCGATCCATGGACCCATGTTGCTCCCAGATTTCCCAAAAAATGTTGTTTAGGGCCTCAAAATGGCTTCGGAAGTTCAGGACCCTAAAAACTGTTAAAAATAATAAATTGTGCTACAAATAAGGAAACTGAAAAGATGAAAGAGACAGTCATGGGGGTCCAAATGGGATAGGTGGGTGGCCACCAACATCCACCTGGATCATCAGTACTCCTTTCGCTGCAAGCCAATGATTCTCATGAGGTTGAGTCATGAGCTTACTCAAAACACTCAGTGCATAAGCTAGATCTGGTCTCGTTGTAGTCAAATAAATAAGATTACCAACCAACTATCTATACAATGTTCCATCTGCATATTTCAAGGCATAATTCACTTGAAGTTTGTTGTTCTATTGTAAAGGCACAAATGCAGCCTTGCACTCATCCATTTTAAATTTAGTCAGCAAACTCTTAGCATACTTACCCTCGGACAAGAAAGTTTGGCTTGAATCTCTCCAAACTTCTAGACCCAAACAGTAATGCATTTCTCCAAGGTCCTTCATCTCAAATTTCTATGATAATTGCTGCTTGATTTCTTCAATGAGTTTGTCTGCACTCCCTATCATGATAAGATCATATACATATAAATAAATCAACACTATCTGCCCCTCATCATTGAACACAATATACAAATTAGGATCATTTTTGCTCTGTTTATAACCATGCATGAGGAAAAATGAATCAATTTTGTTGTACGAGGATCTAGGAGCATGTTTTAAACCATATAAAGCTTTCTTTAATCTATAGACTAAATGCTCTACTCCCTTCTTAATAAAACCCTCAAGATGCATTAAGTATACTTCTTCTTTTAAATCACCATTTAAGAAAGTAGATTTAACATCTAATTGATGTATTTTCTAATGATAATTAGTGGCTAAACCAATAATCAATCTAATAGTATTTAATTTTTCAACAGGGGAAAATGTTTCCTCAAAGTCAATATCTTCTTTCTAGGAATACCCCTTTGCAACCAACCTTTCTTTATACTTATCAATAGGCCCATCTGCTTTAAATTTCAACTTAAATAACCTTCTGCAACCTATGGGTTGTTTACCATGAGAAAGATTTACTAGATCCCAAGTATTATTCTTAATAATAGATTCATATTCCTGCTTCATTACTTCCTTCCATTCACAATTCTTACTAGCTTCATGAAAATGAGAAGGTTCTGCAATGTTTAACATACGAGTCATGAGTGCACAATCCCTATACTGAGCTAGTAATTGTTTCGGCCTGCTATATCTCCTGAGTGGTGGGGTGTCCACTATTTTGCTCTATTCTTCTCTTCGTGGACTGAACTCAATTTCCTCCTCTTTATCTTGCTGCTGATGTTGTTGTTGTTGTTGTTGTTGACTGATCCTTGTTTCAATATCCTCATCTGAAAGTAAGGGTACATGCCATTCTTCATTATCTTGAACATGATTTCCATCATCAACATGTTCATGGAATACTACGTCTCTACTGACAAACACCTTATGAGTAGAAGGATGAAATAATTTGTAAGCCTTATACTCACTGCAGTATCCAATGAAGGTACATTTAATGGCCTTTGAATCTAACTTCTTCTTGTTTTCTTTGGGAACATGCACAAAAGCTTTACAACCAAATACTCTTAGGTGACTTACTACAGGATTGAAGCCAAACAATCCTTCAAAAGGAGTTTTATAATGAAGACTTTTAGTGGGACTCCTATTCTTCAAATACATTGCAGTATTGACGGCTTCTGCCTAAAAGCCATTAGTTAGATTCTTATCTTTCAACATACTGTGAGCACACTCCACTAGTGTTCTGTTTTTCCTCTCAGCTACTCCATTATGCTGAGGAGTGTAAGGTGTTGTAAACTGTTGTTGTATCCCATGCTCTTTGCAGTATTTAATGAAATCCCCTTTCTTGAATTCTCTGCCTTAATTTGATCAAAGAATCCTCATGAACCTTCCTGTCTTATTTTCAATCATGTTCATGAACTACTTGAAATACTCAAAGGCATGAATCTTTAGTCTAACAAAATATACCCATGTGAATCTTATACAATCATCAACAAATATTAGAAAATAGTAGGCCCCACCTAACGATCTTGTCTGCATAGGCCCACATAAATCAGAGTGTGTACGAGTTCAAGTGTATCCTTCTCTTTCCTATCTTTAACAGCAGGAAATTCATCTCTATGTTGTTTACCGAATGCACATGCTTCGCAATCAATATGAAACTTTTTCAAAACAGGAAGACCATCTACCATACCTTTATTCTGCAACAGAAAAACATCACTGAAATTGATGTGCCCAAGTCGCTGATGCCACAAGTTTTTAGCAGACTTATCTGATGACATTAATGCTTGCGGTGGTGTACTCTTCACATCCAATTTCTAGAGTCCTCCTATACGAACACCTGTAGCCATAGGCTTCATCTAGTCCATCAAGTATTTAATAATACAATAAGATTTAAAGAATTCTACCTTGAGATCCTCATCTGTAATCTTTGATACAAAAAGCAGGTTCTTCTTAATACCAAGTACATACCACACATCAGATATATTCCTAATGTTTCCATCAGGAAGAGTGACAAGGACATCTCGATGTCCCTTGATCTCATACCCTCTATCATCTCCAAGGTATACTTTTACTCCAATGTTGAATTCTCTAAAATTTCTGAACCATTGCTTCTTACCTGTCATATGTGAGGAGACTCCAGAATCTATGAACCAAATATCTAATTCATCCTCCTCAGTCGCTAGTGCAGTCTCAGCCATAAATAATCTCACATCGTGGTTCTGATCTGCATGAGCCAGATGACCTGCATGTTGTAGAAATTCCCACTGTAGATCACTTGATAATGCAATATACTAAAGAAAAATACTAGATCTACTTCTACAATCAAACTTTGCGGAAGCTTAATCAATTTGAGCTAGATCAATCAGAACACATATAACAGAGAAGAAGAAATCATACACTTGAAACACAAAATAATACTCTAGGGAAAGCCTCAGCTAAAATTCCCGATCTTTGTATTGTAAATATGTTTGGATTACCAAAACCTTTAGCTCACAAGCTATTCTGCTCTCAGTACAATCCCTCTGCTGCTCATAGACAGTCAAAGGCTTCTCACAAACTTTCTCCTCTGCCCTCCAAGCCTCCCATTTCCTTGCACAGTTTCTCCTAGGGTCCAATGCTACCACCTGTGTGAATTCACCTCTCACACTGCTCACTAAACTCATAAGTAACTACGCAATCTTGAAGGAGATAATTCCTTTTGCATGGATGAGTTTCCTATATAGGAAAATTCCGCCAAGTGATAGTACATTGCCCCTTCCTTTGATCTCAACTGGGTCTCTGACTGAACTAACATGCATGAGTTATTTATGAGAGAATATTCAGTGATCTGAAGTGGAGTAGTTACATGCATGCATGCATTAACTAACTGAACTCACAATTAGTTCAACAAACTATTTGAACTAATCTAATTGGAATTAACTATGTTAACTGAGCTAACTAATTACAACTCAAATTACAAATCATCCTTATCTCTTTAACTAAGGGATAAATTCCTCAATTAATGGAGAATCTATTGCATGTCTTCACATAGACTTCATGTTTGATTTCCTACATCTAATTAACTCAAGATGAGTTAATTAATTATTTTACAAATAGCTGCTAAGATCAAATTTGAATTTTACTTCTCTATTTTAGTTGAGGGACTAACTAAAATTGGAATCTATCCCAAAATACTATTTATAGCAATGTTATTTTTACCATTTCCATTTTTCATTCCTTGTTGCTATGTCCAACACTGGTACCTAAAATGCTATTTATAGCAATGATATTTTTAGTATTTCTATTTTTATCATTTCTTGTTACCATTTTCAACACTCCCTCTCAACAAGAAAGGCATTTAACTCGAACCCAATCCTGAACCTTTGGAATGTTCTGCATGCAACACTTCTCCCAAGTGTTGTTGCTCCAACAACTCTAGAAACAAAAAGTCTCCCAACTGACCTCTCTGTTGGGATAGAAACACCCTCTGATGCTAAAGCTCCCTCTGTCACTGACAAGTGCTCCCTCTCTGACCTCTAAGCTACTGCAACACTCCATGCATCTCGCATTGTTGCACACCTCTCTGTGCCATCTTACACTGGTGCAACGCTCCTGTGCCTCTCGCATTGTTGTAGCATGCTAGCTCTGCACTGTCTTGGGATTTTTGCACTGTAGCTCTCTGAGCCACTCCATCCATATCTATCTCTACCCACTCAGTCAGTCCTGCTACTCCTCGTCAGGGCTCCCGTAGCAAGGTCTAATCAAAGAGGTTGGGTACCTTAATGATCCTGCCCCTATTCTAGCCTTCTTGGGACTGTTACTCCACATCGCCCCACCTTCGACCTGGAGGTATGGATGAATGTGATCCCTCTTCCCACTTGGCTCAAAATTCCCCCCTACTGGAGGTCTCTGCATGAGTGGATTCCTCCACTCGATCTCCTCTCGGCTTCTCGAGTTGTGGTTGCTCCACAACCTCCTGAAGCTGCTTCACCAATTGTGGCTCCTCCACAATTGTCTGAGACCTCTTTTGGTGCTGCATGTTGAGAGGCAATGTACTCTCCCTCTCAACCACCAAGTCTCCAACAGTTGCCTCACTCCTCAAGGCTTTGCATGCATCTTGAACCTCAAGAGCATATGGGTTCTTGACTCGTGAACTGATCTGCTTCACCTATCTCATGGTGACTTGTCTAAGGAAAACCTTTCCCTTACTGAAGACTACATCATAGCCTTTGTCTTCCAGCATTGCGATCGATACCAAGTTTTTCTTCAGTCCTGACACATACTTAACATCCGTCAAGGTAATGCGAGCTCCATGCTCCCTCTTAAAAACAACTGTGCCTACTCCTAATACACTATACTTTTCATCATTACCCATCATTATGAGTATCTGGAGATCTTTCTCCTCCAAGGTACTGAACAAACTCTTATCGTTGGTCATGTGGAATGAAGCTCCACCGTCAAGAAACCAACCACATCCCACCATTGATGAAACCATGCATGCGAAGAGGGTGAAATCCAACTCAAACTATGAGGCGAATGCCTCACCTTCAGATCCTTCCTTGGATCCCATCTTGGATTTCTTCAATGGACAATTTGTTGCAAAATGGCCCACCTCATGACAATGAAAACATCGCACTTTCGATTTGTCAACTTTCTTCCCACCATGGGAAGAACTCGATTTAGGATGAGAAACCTTCCACTTCCCTTTCATTTCCTTACTCATTAAGGTGTAGTTTTCTTCATCCTACTTGGATGAAGAACCATCTCTGGTGCTTCTTCTTATCTCCTCCCGCATCATATCCAACCAAAGTCGTTCCCAATCTGACAGTTTCTCTCTTCCATTTATCGAGTCTTGGTAGTTATGCCAACTCTTAAGAAGACCGACAAGCACAAGACTCACCATGTCATCATCGGCTGTCATGATCCCTACACTTCCAAGCTCATCCCTGTAGGAGGTGAGCTTGTTCAGATATGTAGAGTTCGTGTTGCCGTTTTCACACTTGATTTTCCAAAGCTTGTCTTTCAGCGCCAACTTCCTCTGATCACTGTTGTTCTGATATAGATCTTTCAATGTTTTCCACATCGAAAACGGTGTCTCCTTCCCATGGAGGCTTGAGAAAATGTGGTCTCAAACTCCCTCGAGGAGGATTCTCCTTGCTCTAGCCACACATTTCTTCCATTCCACCAAGTCTGTAGCATTAGCCGCTTCCGAGTTGGGGACTCCTTGATCAATCAAGTCCTTTAGACAATTATCCTCTAACACTGTTTCCATGCAATCCTTCCAGGCTATATAATTCGAGCTGCCATCAAGGGCATACTCGAGTCTTCAACCATTGAACGCCATTGGTGAAATTGAGATGTGATAAGAACTTGATTTCTATATTCATGAACCTCAAACTTTGAACTTCTCCCTTCTTGCAAATTGTTCTTCGCTTTGATCACCTTTGCTTTGATACAATGTTGAAAAAATTCCCACTGTAGATCACCTCATAATGCAATATACTAAAGCAAAATACTAGATCTACTTCTACAATCAAACTTTGCGAAAGCTTACTCAATTTGAGCTAGATCAATCAGAACACATATAACAGAGAAGAAGAAATCATACACATGAAACACAGAAGAATACTCTAGGGAAAGCCTCAGCTAAAAGTCTCGATCTTTGTATTATCATACAAGTGGAAATATGTCTGGATTACACAAAGCTTTAGCTCACAAGCTATCCTGCTCTCAGTACAATCCCTCTGCTGCTCATAGACAATCAAAGGATTCTCACAAAACTTCTCCTCTGCCCTCTAAGCCTCCTATTTCCTTGCGCATTTTCTGCTGGGGTCCAATGCTGCCACATTTATGAATTCACCTCTCGCACTACTCACTAAACTCAGAAGTAATTGCACAATCCTGAAGGAGATAATTCCTTCTGCATGGATGAGTTTCCTATATAGGAAAATTCCTCCAACTGATAGTATACTATCCCTTCCTCTAATCTCAACTGGGTCTCTGATTGAACTGACATGCATGAGTTATTTATGAGAGAATATTCAGTTATCTAAAGTGCAACAGTTACATGCATGCATGCATTAACTAAGTGAACTCACAATTAATTCAAAAAACTATATGAACAAATCTAACTGGACTTAACTCAATTAACTCAGCTAACTAATTACCACTCAAATTACAACTCATCCTTATCTCTTTAACTAAGCGATAAATTCCTCAATTAATGGAGAAAATGTTGCATGTCTTCACATAAACTTCATGTTTGATTTCCTACAACTAATTAACTCAAGATGAATTAATTAATTATTTTACAAACCACTGCTAAGATCAAATTCGAATTTTACTTCTCTATTTTAGTTCAGGGACTAACAAAAATTGAAATCTATCCCGAAATATTATTTATAGCAATGCTATTTTTAGCATTTCCATTTTTCATTCCTTGTTGCTATGTCCAACACTCGTACCTGAAATTCTATTTATATCAATGCTATTTTTAGCATTTCTTGTTGCCATTTTCAACACATGTCTTCTCTGCTTGTACCTCTCCCCATCTTCCTTTTCCTTATGGAAAAATTTAGCAATATGACCTATCTTACTGCAATAAAAACATTTAGGAGTAGAGTCATGTTTATGCGAGGTCATACCTTGTGGTGTTCTTTTTCATGATACGTTGCCTTTCTTGTGATCAGCCACTTCCCCCTTCATCTTGAACTTAGTCATCAGTGCAAGATCTGGATTTTGAGGTTTGAGGGACAACCTCCTTTCTTCTTCTTGTAGCAAGATCTCGGTAAGCTCTTCAAAGCCTAGAGGCTTTTCTCTTGCATTCAATCCCATTATAAACATGTGATAATCATTCGTCATGCCGTTCATGGTAATTGTCACCAGATCGTCATTCGCCACAGTGTGACTGATATCAATTAGTTTATCTTTAACCTCCTTTATCTGGGATATGAATGAAGAAGCAGACTCATTATCCTCCATCTTGATGGAGAGAATCTTCTTTCCAATGTACAAAGTTCGACTCCTGTTCTTGATCTCGCACATTTCTTTGAGAATCTTCCATATGTCATTCGCTATCTTGCATTCTCGAATGTGAGGGATGATGCAATATTTGACTGATAACTTGAGGAGAACCTTTGCCTTCATATCCCTTTTCTCTGAGTCTTGAATTGTTGTATTCGATCCACGAGTTGCAGTAGTTGGCTTGACCTCATCACCGGTAGCAATGCCATAGGCATTCTGTCCCTCAAGCATAGTCTGGAGCTTAAATTTCCAATTAGTGTAATTGGAACCATCAAGCTTATTACTCTCATTGAGATAAGCTTCAGCAATTTGATTATTCATTTTGGATGAATAAAAAAACTTCAATAAATTAAAAAAAAACAACCTCAAACCTTCAACAGGTGACCATAAAATTCAATAGTTCTATCGAGACAATCAATCTCCAAATAGTCTATAGCAGACTTCGGTTGGCAAAGAAAATATCAAGCAAATCACGCTTGGCCGTGCCTTAAATGTTGAAATAATAAGGTCGCACACAATCACGTCTAGATTTCTCTTTTCTTAAAAAAACAACAGATGAATACAGATCCACACAATTTTGAATGGCAATTTTAACACGCCCCTTTTTCCAAAACAGATCAATGGATTTCAGTGGATCGCGCGGACCCAAATCCTTTTTTGCTGCGCCTGATCTCACGCAGCCCACCTCATGGCCTCCTCACCGCCTCCCTCACGATGTCTACAACCATTCTTACACGCCACGCCGATCAATAGCTGCCTCAAGCGATTTCGGCTCTATCTGATGTTCTCCTCGACGATCCAGCCTCCTTGTGGCTCCTTGGCATCCAACACCAGTGGCTCTCAAGCTACGAATCAACTGCGAGCACACTTCTCCGATCAACACAATAAAACCAGCCTCAACCACTGCCTCCTACATGGCACATCTCCTCAATCATGGAGAGAGTCACCATGAGCAACAATTCTTCCCAAACATACAGTCATCGCGCTTATACACCACGGTCTCGTGAAGATCGTCGTAGCTATCCAGCATGTAGTTGTAAAGGTCTACCCACACTCGCATTTAGTCACCTCAGCAGCTCTGATACCATGTCCGGAGTTGCTCACGGAAGACATGAAATGACAAACCAAAACAAGAGGAGCTCACACGTGTGGATCACCACTTGCTACTTCAAGAAAAACGCCACACACTTTCACATTAATCTTCAATATTAAATAGATATAATTTGTTAGGGACAACAAATCATATCCGAGGAAAATAGGAACTAAATAACTATAAAAATAAAAATTACAACTACCTGACATTAATAGCCTATTCTCCATTAATTCTAACAGATAAGTGATGAAAGGTTTTATACTTGATGAAGGATTGTGCATGCCTGTCTCCAGTGCAAATTCCATCGCACCCAATGTCAATTTTATAAGAAGAGATCAGCGAGTACCTCTGCCGCATCCAAACTTCCTGAAAAGAGGGGCTAAAGTTGTGCCTAAACCATCAACTCCAGCTTGTTCGATGCCAAATGCTCAGGTACAGGCATCAGGGTTTATACATGGTGATCTTGTTGTTTTTATGGAGCAACCAATTGATCCCATCCCTGCCGAACCCGACTCTCGCCCACAACAAACATCCAATCCCTGACCATGTTCTGGGTGAACATGTCTCTCTGTAAAGAACATCCAACATCGTTCTGGGTGAACATGTCTCTGTGAAATAACATCCAATCCCTGACCATTTGCTGAAATGCATTCTCTGCCATAGCAGCAAACAATCGCCACTCTGGCTGAACATGCCTCTCCAAAAGAACGGCCAATCCCTGCCCATGCAGAACCTATTGAATCTCATTCTCTGCCACAACAGCCAAATGATCCCATTCTCCCAAACCATCTCCACCGTTGGTGAACATGACTCTCCTAAAGAATAGCTAAACCCAGCCTATGCAGAATCTATTGAATCATAGACAATTGGCGTGGAAGATGTTAAACAAACATAAAGAAGAAGTTATTGATGCAGTGCACTTTTTATTTGGTTATTAGGTTTTTATAAATTGTCTAAAGTGATATGGAAGCATACTCTATTAGTGATCATGTTGTCTATTGACAGGATTTTGTAATGCTTTTCGACGAACGAACAATATTAAGCTATGGATGCACTGTATTTGTTATTTTGCCTCTTAGGATTTTCATAGATTTTCAAAACAAGTGGCTGCATTGCGGACGGTATACCTTCCCAACAAATATTAACATCTGCGATCTGCTGCAATGACTACACGTGCATGGACGGTGACCTAGACTTAAAAGTATCATGCAAGTACAAGTTTTCAGAAATAGTGGTTTCTTTTATATTTCCTATATTGCAATATATTGCTGACTTATTTGTATTCTACGTGCAGTGGCCAAAGTTTTCAGAAATAGTGGTTTCTTTTGTATTTCCTAGATTGCAATATATTGCTGACTTAGTTGTGTTTTACGTATAGTGGTCAAAGTTTTCAGAAATAGTGGTTTCTTTTGTATTTCCTAGATTGCAATATATTGTTGACTTAGTTGTGTAGTGGCCAATGTGCTAACATAAATACAAATGGGCAATGCATTAGACGTTTCAACAATTACATAATTATAGGTTTATGGGTACATGACATTTGTATGAATGTATTGGCTCTAACCCCACATGGCTACTGTCATTTCAACTAAATCAATACAATGACATATTGGTCATTTATGGGCAATGCATTAGACGTTTCAACAATTACATAATTATATGTTTATGGGTACATGATGTTTGTATGAATGTATTGGCTCTAATCGCACATGGCTAATGCCATTTCAATTAAATCAATACAATGACATATTGGTCTCTAACATTGTTCTTTGTATGAATGTATGGGCTCTAATCCCACATAGCTATTGCCATTTCAATTAAATCAATACAATGACATATTGGTCTCGAACATTGTTCTAAGAATTGTAGATAGAGGACAACATACATACAAACTATTTGACTACAAGACAACATAAAAATTAATGGGTTATATTTACAAATTTTACAAATTTTGAGGTCATCAAATCATCGTTTTAGAGTTATATTTACAAATTTTGAGCTCATCAAAGCATGTTTTTTTTCTCGGAGCCTTCACCCCTTTTAATTGGGCATACTTTTATAGTTTCTGTAATTAGAAGTTAACTTGTAGGGTTATATTTACAAATTTTGAGCTCATCAAAGCATGTTTTTTTTCTCGGAGCCTTCACCCCTTATGCAATTAGAAGTTAACTTGTAGAAAGAGTAAAATAGTGCTTACTTATAAAGTAAACAGAGACTTTTAATTGGTTATATTTAAAAATTTTACAAATTTTGAGGTCATCAAAGCATCGTTTTAGCGTTATATTTACAAATTTTGAGCTCATCAAAGCATGTTTTTTTTCTTGGAGCCTTCACCCCTTATAATTGCACATATTTTTATAGTTTATGCAATTAGAAGTTGCACATATTTTTATAGTTTATGCAATTAGAAGTTAACTTGTAGAAAGAGTAAAATAGTGCTTACTTATAAAGTAAACAGAGACTTTTAATGAATATCCCTTTGACAATAGATATGTAAATGTTAGATAAGAATCCTAGTGCCAATCTTCCCAACAGAAAAAATAAAAAATAAAATAAAATCTTGCCATTCCTTAAATATCCCTTTGACAATCCATATGTAAATGTTAGATAAGAATCTTATTCCCAATCTTCCCAACAGAAAAAATAGAAAAGAAAATAAAATCTTACCATTCCTTAGAATTACTTTTAATGAATATCCCTTTGACAATCCATATGTAAATGTTAGATAAGAATCCTTGCTTTTTATGCTTTCCTACTGCCAATAGTCGCAATAGGAAAAAAAATCTTACCATTCCTTACACAGAAAAAGAAATCTTATAAGTAAGAATGGTAACTAGAAGAGAAAACTATGAATATATAGTTCGCCACCACAAAGTTTACAAAACCTACACACTAGAAGAACATGTTAGTTTAGCCGGACATAGAGGGCGAGAATAAGGAGATTAAAAACCTACAAACTAGAAGAACATGTCAGTCTAGCCAGACATAGAGGGCGAGAATAAGGAGATTAAAAACCTACAAACTACAAGAACATGTTAGTCTAGCCGGACTTAGAGGGCGAGAATAAGGAGATTAAGGATGAAACTCTTGTGATTGTTATGCATTACTTTTCCTTAAAAACCTACAAACTAGAAGAACATGTTAATCTAGCCGGACATAGAGGGCGAGAATAAGGAGATTAAGGATGAAACTCTTGTGATTGTTATGCATTACTTTTATGTGAATATATAAATAAAAAACATGGATACATTGAAAAATTGGAAAAATAAATTTAAAAAATTGATGCACTGAAAAAGATTTGAGTGCTACTTTACATAAAACTTTTGAGTAGCTTACATTTACCCCATCTTATCTAATGTTGATATATGAATAAGAAAAATGATGATACATTGAAAATTTAAGTAGGGGACATAACTTGTTAAATAAAAAATGACAAGTTCAAATTTCAGTAACTGAAATAACTTGTTAAATACAAATGACAAGTTCAAGATTTGAGTAAGACTTAAGTTACATATCTTGTAGAATCTCCCAAAAAAAACAAATAATAGGAGTTTGTTGAATCTCCCGGGCAAATAAAATAAAGCAAATAACAGGTGCCTATTGAATCTCCCACACAAATAAAACAAACAAATAATGGATGTTGGTTGAATCTCTTGGGAAAATAAAAACAAAACAAATAAAGCAAATAGCAGGTGCCTGTTGAATCTCCCATGCAAATAAAACAAACAAATAATAGATGCTGGTTGAATCTCCCACGCAAATAAAACAAACAAAGAATGGATGCTGGTTGAATCTCCTGGGCAAATAAAAATAAAACAAATAAAGCAAATAGCAGGTGCCTGTTAAATCTCACATGCAAATAAAACAAACAAATAATAGATGTTGGTTGAATCTCCTTGGCAAATAAAACAAAACAAATAATAAGTTCTTGTTGCTGGTTGAATATCCAAAAAACACAAATAACAAGTGATTGTTGAATCTCCTGTGATGATTGTATTAGAACAATAATACCATTTAAACAACGGAGTATAAACAAAGTCTCTGAGTATAAACAAAATATGTATATGCATATTCCAGAAACAACGAAGTATAAACAAAGTCTCTGAGTATAAACAAAATATGTATATGCATATTCCAGGTTGAAACATCTTTAGAAGGATAAAAGGATGTCAAAGTGATTTTTGCAATTTTTCATATGGTTCCATAGTGTGAAAAATATCATATTCGACTCCACTAAAAATAAAAATATTTTATTAAATTAAATTCAGATATTTATAATCTATTAATATTAGATTTAATAAAAACATTCTATTATATTCTAAATATATTTTGCTTATATTTTGACTGAAGCATTATAATATATGTAATGTATCGATAAAAATATTCTTATAAATTTTATTCTAAAAAAATATTATAATCTATATATAAATACCTTGGTTGCCCAGGGTTCTAAGTAGAGCATGATAAAAATATTCTTATAAATTTTATTCTAAAAAAATATTATAATCTATATATAAATACCTTGGTTGCCCACGGTTAGAAGTTAGAAGTAGAGCATGTTAAGAAGGGTGAGAAGAAGTTATAATCTTCCCATCTCTCCACCTTGGAACGAGACCGCCATGGATGCAGAGCCGAATATGCCAACAAGCAAATCACCAACCCACATGCCAGAGTGTTGAAATACACAGGATACAATTTGCTCTGTATAAACCCAAATTGCTGCTTGGGAATGGCTCTGGCCAGCACATGGCCCCCAATAAAATTCACCCATATCGAACTCCCATACACTGCTGCAAAGGCCAACAGATGTACCAGTCGTAATCTGGTCCTAAGCCCCTCCTTTGAAGCCTGTGAAGTAGGCATGGCATTTACAGAAGCTGTCACTTAAAGTTGGTTGAAAAGGAGGAACACTGACCAGAGCATGTTGCCTGACCGCATGTAGAAGAAACTACAATATTATACCTTGGATCATCCAATGCACATACTGTGTTTGCTTCCCCTTCTTGTAGACTCTGGAGGCATATACACGCTATTAACCAATAATTTTCCTTTCCCTCACAAGTTTCTGGGTAGTGTAATGGGATGGAAAAGTATAGTAATGGGATGGTAGGTTTTCTCATACAGAAAACTAGTGAGAAGAAAGACATTCATGGCTTCACATTTTGTGTATGGCTTAAAATTTTGGTGCGGCATCATTCCCAACAAATAGAAACCAGAGATGTGATGTCACAGAATGGAAGGACAATGTCCATGAAAAATGGTGTGTCAAAGAACCATGGCAAACATAAAACCATGGTGAAAATGATGGAAGATGGCAAAAATATGCGAAGGCAAATGGCACACATGCAAGAGCGGCTGTGGGACACTATTCAACATTAAGATGAAACTCGGGCTTAAAGTTTCTTTGCTTTAATATGAATTAATACTAAAAACAATAAGAGTTCAGTTGAACCTTCGGTTAAAGAGATATAATTTAAAACGGAAGAGGAGACTTTGGTTAAAAGTGTACATAATTTAAAAGGGAGGATAAAACTTTGGTTAAAGACGTAGATCCTTTACATTCCAAGAAAAAAATTGCAATAAGAGCTGAAAGGTTTTTGGCCAATACCCGTTCAGATAAATCATATTTAAAATTTAAATTAAATAATTTTTTATTAAAACTTTGGTTAAGCTTTTAAAAAAGGGGTTAGTCAACCATCAACTAATAGCAAGTCAATGGCTATCGAACACAATATACCATGCCTGTTGGCAGGTATAATAATTGATTAACATATTCTATTTGCATTTGTATATGAACTGAGGGTTTCTTAATGGTATTTAATTAATCTGAAGTATACTCTTCTAATTTATCTTTTTCTTATCAAGTTTAATGTTTTTCAATGTATAAAGTCAAAATATTATTTAGCTTTCCCTCTATTGAAATTGAAATTGGGTAATTTAATCATTTTGTTAATGACTAATTCAATAAAAAAATTGAAAATAAAAAATGCTTAAATATTTTAATCTTAACCCCACTATATCAATAATTGGGTAATTTAATCATTTTGTTAATAACTGATTCAATAAAAAAATTGAAAATAAAAAATGCTTAAATATTTTAATCTTAACCCCACTATATCAATAATTATATTAACCCCACTATATCAATATCTATAGTTGTAATAGATAAACATGATTTACCAAATTATAATTAAAAATTTACTACACTAATTATTAACTACCTATAAAGATTAATACAATTAAATTCACTTCATTGAAAAGTTGGCTTATAAAAAGTGCATAACCTATTTTGAAACACATCTCCACTATTGAAAGGGCCATCTACTCCAGCCACATGTTCATTGTCATTCATATTTGATTTTATAATGTAATGCAAACGTGAAACAGATGCATGTTCACAAACGTTTTCTCTATGGTATTTGCATTGTGGATGTTTGATTACTCAACTTCATTTTTAACATTGGAGGTTTGATTTATTATATATGTCAATTATTTATATCAATTATATATTACGGGTAGAATTGTGAATATTTTTAATATCCAATATGGTTTACTGACAATTTGTGATATAGAATTTATCATGTTTTATTGTTATGTAAGAAGAGAATAAGACATGTTTTTTAATATTATTAATATTATACTTGTATTTTACATGATAAAGAATAAGACATGTTTTTTAATATTATTAATATCATACTTGTATTTTACATGATAAAGAATAAGACATGTTTTTTTAGTATTATTAATATTATACTTATATTTTACATGATAAAATATGTAAGTTACAATTAAGCATGCTATGAAGGGCTACTATTGGAGGTGTGCATGTGCTAAATGGTAGATGAATCTTATTAATAAGAACATCTCATTCTCCAAGTTTGTTCTTTTTTTTGCATGGATTTTAATGTATTCCTTTTAAGCGTAGAGTGTTTTATTTTTATTTAATAATTTTTTTTATTAAATTTAAACAGGTTCAAATTCCACAAAACAATTCAATAGAAAAAGAAATGAACATTTATGTGAAAATAAATTCAATAAATTGTGAGATGTTGCAAGTTTCATTTGATAAACAAGGTATGTTGTGCAAGTTTATGGTTTCTTGAGAAGGTTCAATTTGATATACAGGTTCGTCCAAGTTTATGGTTCATTGGTCATTTCCCAAATAAGGTTTATTTCCAAGGTTTAATAAATTGAATCTGGTAAGCATGTTTGCCAAGAGTCCATTTGATACATAGGTTCACCATGTGCTATAGATTAAGGCTAAAAGAGAGGTATGTAAAAAAATATCAATCTTAAAACTGAATTTTTGATTCAGAGCAAAATCTCACCATGGACTAAATGTTGAAAAGAAAGTTTGAAAAATAACTAGATATGAGTGCTCTGGCTATTTGATTTGGATGGATGTAGTCTATACCTAGAATCAATGTGTTGATAGATCAATGCCGAAAATAGATGATAAAAGATCTTTCTTGATCCATACATTGTGAATAAAGTTTTCTACTATGAATAAATTATTCTTTTTGGGCATTGTTGTTGGATTAAAAATTAATATGAATATATACAAGGAGAGAGACTCTCCCAATGTCTCTTAGTCTTCTATCTTCCTTTATTTTTTGCTATTTATAATATTTACATAAGTTTTCCTAATCCCAAAAATTGGGTGTCAACATTTCCAATATTTGTGCTCAATCCAAATTCCTCTTTGGCATGCCTATACTAAGGTTGCAAATGCACCTCATCACACAATTAGTATATGATCTATTCACCTATATGGTCCTCAAATCATTCTAACATCATATAGTCCACAATATTCATATGAACTTACTGTGAAAGTCATGTGCATGAGCTATCATCTCCATGGATATAGTCTTGTCCTCCAAGATGTCCTCAATCTTATCAATGCGCCACTTTAATACTGCTAATGTCTCTCAATTTGTAGTGTTAGGTCATTCAACTATTTCTCTCCTTGTCCATTTGTGTCTCATGCCACTAGTTTCCTCTATTACTGAGTCACAAAGAAGACACTTGGGCACGAACCATCATCATCCTACTCATCATCCTACTCACAATAGGCACCAACTGCGGGCTTAGGCATGAAATGATAGCCAAATAGTCTAAGTGTGAAAGGGCGACTACCTTCTTTAGGAAGAAGAGTTCAAAAATGTAGACCATGTGAGGTAGTGGTTTCGATTTTCATCGAAACAACTTCAAGATCACCATTGTGGAGTGAAAAAGGGAATGGAGAATATGTGCTTCTTGCTTAAGCCACAGTGAAGATAATATATTTTTCGATGTCGTTAAGAAGTAGGTTCATCCGTGTGAGCACCATTTGGTGGACGGTGAGGAGCATTGTACTTGTGCTTTCAAGGTATTATGTCAAGCTGGTCCACTTGCAAATTGAAGGACATTTTTGCAAGAACATTTGCTTTTTTACTAGAGGAAGCATTGAAATTAATCATGTAATTAATGATTTGATAAGGTTAGTGGAGGAAAATAAAATTAGCCTTGAGGACATGGCCTGTTGGTAGGAAGTAATATATATATATATATATATATATATATATATATATATATATATATATATATATATATACGGGGTATTGATATGGCATCTCAAATATGTAGTAGTATCTATATACACCATTAATGGATATATTGTTGCAGCAATGTCATCTATATTAGTCCTTAATAGTTTGGAGGTATTTTCTCAATGACATATAACCCTAATAAGGATTATCAGATATTTATGTAGATGACTTAATAATGATCTAGCACCTAAGTTTCTCATGTACTCTTTCTTCACTGTGATAAAGGATGGTTGGTTACAACTTTGGGTCATGGGGCACTATGGCCTGGTTGGGCTAAGAAGTTTTTCTACTAATCCTTTTGTCACTTAGTTTATGTGGCTAAACTAATCTTTCACACTCATCCTTGAGCTAATTCTTTGTTTTTCTTCAATAAGTGTTGTAGGGTAGAATTTATTGAACTTTAGCTTTGGGCATGGACTCTTACTTCACTGTGATAAAAGAGAGTTAGTTACAATTTAGAGTCACTAGGTAGTAAGGATATGTAAGGTTGAGAAGTGTTGTTGCTAGGCCATCAGCCACTTAGGTTATGTCACTAAACTAATTAATTGGACATGTTATTGAACCAATGCTTTGATCATCGTCAATAGGTGTTATGGAGTAGGTTATGTTGAACTTTGGCTCTCGATATGGACTCTTTCTTTGTTGTGACAAGGGAGGGTTAGTTAGAATTCAAGGTCACTTGCAATGAGGAATAACTAGGTTAAGAAGCATCACTGCTAGTCCTTCCACAGCTCGACTCATGTTGTTGAAATAACCAATTAATTCACTAATGAGCTAATACTTTGCTTATTTTCAATAGGTGCTTTAAGTAGGTTTGGTGGAATTATGACTCAAGCACGGACTTCATATGACATTAAGCTCACCAATGAACCTATGACATGTTGGTTAAATGACACAATTTCAACCTCTGTGAAAGGAAAAAAAGACAATGTTAATAAATTCAAACATTTTATCAACCACACTAAAGAACAATTAACCATTAGAGAATAATCCAATTTTAAGCTATGTTTGAAAAAAATACAAAATACTATAAAGTGAATATAGTTAAATTTAACCATATGCATCAATATGGCTTGCTTTTGGTCACACACAGGGTTTGTAGAATATTAGGATGTGCACTATGAGTGGCTTTTGTTCACACATGGGGTTTGTAGAATGTTAGGAGGTGCAATATGGGTTGCCTTTTATTCATACACAAGGTTTATAGTTTGTTATGATGTACATTGTGGGTTCTGTATTACTATGATTTCCTTCACTCAAGTGATATGTTAAAACAAGACGAAGTTGAGTAGAAGTCCTATGTAAAATTTAATGTCACAAATATTCTCATTTGAAAGACAAATAATTTTTTTTTCAAACCTTACATGTATATTTAAAAGCACTTATGATGATAGAAAAATAATACAATTTGAATGATGTAATGTGAACAAAGTGAGATGCATTAGTAGAAAGATTTAACTTCCCAAGACAATTGCTTGCAGCCTGGGATGATTAGAATTCAAAATGCCAAGTCTCTTTAGTGTTATTTTGACAAAAATATGTTGGGAATTAAAGACTTGCAATCCAAATATTCTAAAACTGCAATATCAATCATTGAAAATTACAAGTTTAGGTTTTTATATATCTCTAAATTAACATAAAATCTCAGAATTACAATTTAAGCAAGATACCCAACAATTTCAATGATTGATTATTTGCTAAATTTCAAGAAAAACCATAAAATATGAAACAACCATCATGATTATTAATTTTAAAACAACATTACCAATTGTATAATAATTATTAAGATGATTAATCAATATATTTATATAAATAAACTATTTCAGATAATTGTGAAATATAATAAACATTTAATTTAGATCTTAGGCTTTTGTGATCCATAATGTAGTAAGCATGTCTTTAGGATTAATCACATCAATATTATTTAGTCGACATTTCAAACTAGATAATGTGGTTCATCCTCATGACATTTAATTTTTTATTAAATTTTATTATATTCATGAAATACACCACATAAAAGAAATTAAGAGTTTCCATGAATGAAAAGAATCTCACTATAATATAGGTTAATTGAAAAATGTGAAAAACTTTCAACTATATTGTTCCACCATGAATGATGTTTAAAACTTGCTAGAGCTCCTTATCGTTGAAATATTTTTTTCATATTTTTACGGATAAGAGAGGACTAGTTTATGATAAGTGGTTAAACCTTGCTTTTATAGGTTAAACACCCAGTAAAAACCCCAGAAAATCTAAGAAATATAAACGACATCTTCACGCTCACATTTAAATCAAATTTGAGTGCTATAAACATGACTTGGAGTGGAACGCTATAATAAATTGGAATAAAGGAATTGTCTCGAGAAATACAGGGTAGGGCAGGGCCAAGGAGAAGCCATGAGCTTGGCAGCGACAACATCAACGTATTTAGCTGGTAGAGCCGCTCAGAAGGAGAGGGTATGGTTTTTGTATCGTCGATGCTTGAAGGATTCCCTTAGCTGGGCTGTTCACAGGCGTTTATTCTGGGAGGATGTAAGTAAATAAAACCCTTCTCATTAAAGATTTTACATGCCCTGTTTTTTCCAGTTTTGTTTATTACCAATCACAGCTACAACTCTGTAATTTTTCTTGAAATGTTTGTCATCCAGAACAGGCTCTATTTCACATTTTCTTGGAGAGATTTATTGGTTAATCAATAATTAGGGCACAATTAATTGATCTTGAGTGACCAGATCGTAGTGTATGTTTTTACACTTCTTTTTTGCCAATTATGTGGCCTAAGTTGCACATTTGGCCTGCCCAGGCCCCATGTTGTTGGTCCGAGAATTTCAGTTAGATGTTTGCATGGGGAACCTTTTTTGGTTAACTTTATTCCACATGAATCTTCAAAGTTGCATATAGGAATATCCGGATCCTCCATATAAAAACTCTATCAGATGTGTTTGAAAACAATTTTAAGGCTTCGATTTTACCTGCGACTTCTGCCATTTTCAGTGGTTTTACTTCTCCCGTAAGATATATTTCTTTTTGTCGATTATTCAAGTTAGAGGCATTGTTTTCTGGGCGGAGTTATTGTTTTTTGGGGTGGGTTGTGCCTCTTGCCTCCACAAGCGCTACCAACAATTTCCCAACCACAGATTGGCTGACACCAAGTTCACTTGGGTTACTAGTAAATAATGGAAGCAGCACGCGTAGGTCCACTGCCCTCTGTCAACAACACCCACCAACTGCAGTACAAGCCACGAGCTCCACGGCAAGCATAAATGGTAGACAACAAGAGAAATAATGATTCATGTACTAAAATGCAGAGTCCCATAAGAGTGAGCAGAAAGCCCTAAAATCAGAGGGAGAGGGTCTAGGAAAGATTCTTAAGGCCAACTTGCAACTAGAAGCATTGGAAACATAAAATAATCGTGGCAAATTCCAAGTCCCTGAGTGAGACCACAGTGTCTCTATGGAAAAGTTGTGACCGACTTGCTGCAAAATGCATAGAGAAAATAAATGTTCTGAAATAGTATAGTGTCACTGTTTTTGGTGAATTTGAAGTTTAAAATTCGAAATTCGTCGAATCTTAAGGCGAATTAAATTAATTCGACTCACATTTGGCGAATTCCAAGATAAATTGGATTTCAAATTCAAGCCAAACCTCGAGCGAATCTCAAGCGAATGAATTCGACCAAATTTTCAAATTTTGTGGTCAAAATTCAACCGAAAAGTAAAAAATTAAAAGCCCTTAGGCTCTTTCCACGCAATTTTGGTTGTGTGTGTAGATTTTTCCACATCCTTGGTTTTCATCTCTCCAAGGTCATGTGGTAGTTGTAATAGCAATTTTCTTGAGCTACTTTGCGACTATAAACTCTGCATTCCACCACCTCCAGTGTTGAAAATTAGCAAGAAAAGTGATTCCTTGATTTGTGCCTTAATTCAAAGAGTCAAAGTCGAGTTCCTTTTTTGTGCATGGAGTTTCCCTAAAAATTAGGAGTGCATGAGGCAGTTAAGTGATGTGTTGAAGTTGAAGGCAGAGTTTTGATCTTCTAGCGTGAGTTGATTAAGGAAAATCATGAGTGATTGAGTTTCAAGTGGTTGACTTGAAATAGGACATGTTGTATGAGTAGTTAGCTCATGCTAACTCATCCATCACAAAAACACTTACCTTAAATAGAAACTCACTAATTTTAGCCATTTCAATTGCTTTGAAAGGAGCGAAGGCACAAGATTAATCATTGTTTTGGTGAGACCAAGCAATAGGAAGCACAAGTTTGTGCATGGCGATTGTGAGAGGAAGAGTGTGCGAGAGAAGCTTGTGCACAAGTTAGTAGAGGGAAACAAAGATCAACAATCTTGCAAGGGTTTCGTTCTTAGATCAAGCATGAAAGACACGTGTGTCTTTCATATTGAAACAATTGTATTTTGTAAGAGATCAATTGCTCAATTTTTGTTATCAATAAAATTATCATCAAGCAAAGGGTTTTCCTAGTTGGGTTTCCTAGTAAAAAAAATGTTTTGAGTTGTGTGACTGTGTTTTATTCTCCGTTCCTATTGTGTTCCACTCTAGTAGAGAATTTTTGTGTCATATGAATAGAACTGGGTTTAGATTGTTCATAGAAGCACATCAAATTCATGGAAAATCTACACTTTGCATGTCCTGACTTTGCCCAACTATCATGTCATGGACACTCTTGTGTGCATCGACAACCCTCCTCCACAAGACCTCCAAGTGGATGTTGCAAACATGGTCCCAACCCCTACAATTTTTTTCATTTTTTCTACAGACTCATCCACTTGACAAGTGTTAGCTTTCTTCGATGTAAGTTTTCATCTATTATATGTATTTCTAAACTTTATAAGGTGTCAATTTTAAAGTCAAATTTTATTAGGGAAATTTTCATTCATGAAATTTTGTCAAACCTCAATGTTGTCAAGCTTGAATTCAAATTTGAACTAGGTGACATTGGCCTACTTCTAGCTTGAACGTTGTCCTTTTTCCATCTTGTAGTTGTAACCATATCCTACCACCACTTCCACCTAGATTGTTGCTAGAGGATTTGTAGAATATGCTTTGGGTTGATTCCTATCTTCTCTATGGGTTGGTGGGATCTATGGGGGACTTTTGAATGGGTTAGGCCTTAATAGGTCCCATGTTTTCTCTCACCCTATGGAAGACCTCCAATGGGGAGTACTTCTTTTCAAAAAAAAATTGTGTTGCGTGCGACTTGTAGAGACCAGAGCACCTCAAGAAGTAAGACCAAGAAGTTTTCCTTTTTCCCTTATGATAATCCAATGAAGGGCTTTCTTTAGTGAGTTCCCTACCTAGTTTTCTTTAAAGGGGAAGGTGCCCCAATGGTGCTTTAGACCTCTAGAGAGAAGTGGCAATTTATGAACAAGTGATTTACCATCTCTCTTTCATGTAGGGGATATTTTCTTGGGCATTCCAAACTTTTGCATCGAATATTATTGCATGTGAAAATGGTATTTCTTAGTGAAAAATATGTGAAGCGGATGGATTTGGGGCGAGCCTTCACCTTCCAGATAATGCTTCGCTACAAAGGTGGTGGGTCTTGGATTTGTTGGTGGTTAGAAATCAATTCATATGCCAATTTAATTAAGTAGGTACCCTAGGTTGGATTTGTACTCCAAGAATTTGAATCTTGCTCTCACCTTATCTTGATTCTAGCCTTATTTAGTTGAAGTCTCATCTCCTCCCATTGTATTGCTGCTGGCCCTATTAGTCCCAAGTTGATATTGCTACTCTATACCTAAACTAGGGGTTGGTGAGTGTGTGGGAAATATAGATCTACTAGGTGCTAAATTCCTTTAAATCTTAAAATCCTCCATGAGCTCACATGGTATTTTGTAGTGTACCTCTTTTCCTATCCAAAAATGTGTAGCCACTTGGATGCTAGCCTTGTTTCCTACTTTCCAACTTAGGTAAGATCCAATTAAACGGTAAGAAGATGATATATCTTTCCAAAAAATTTACCCCCTTTTTTGGTTCTTGTATGGGGATCTCATTGAATTTGTGATATTTCTGAGGGAAATGTATTTTAGATGTATAGGATTTCCTTCCATAATCTCTTTTTTGTGAACAATTTATAGCCTCCTTTCATTGCTAATGTTGTCGAGAAAATTTGAATGTTTTTTTATGCCAAGAACTCCCTGCTCATTTGGCATTGATGTTGATTCCGAGCTTATTAGCGACTTGCCCTTCTTTTCCAAGTTTTCATTCCAAATGAATCTAAACATGATTTGTCTCATACTTTTGAAGATATGCTTTGGTATATATGTAAGTGACAACAAAAAATCTAACATGTTGATTATATGTTTTAAGAGGACAAGCCTTCCAATGATTGAAATCCATCTATTGAACAATGATTTATTCTAGAGTTTAGCTTGTCAAGGATCCAAATCCAATCTTGATATCTGTAGTTATTCGATTCCAGTTTGAACCCTTGGTATGCCATGCTTTCCTTGAAATGTTGCATTATGAAAGGGATGAAGCCTTCTATCATCCTTTTTTGAGCTTGGTTAACATAGGTGAAATGAATGGATGATTTTTTGGAGATTTACCTCAATGTCTATCACATCACATAATTGATTTAGGATGGTCCACAAGCATTTGGCCTTTTCCATTTCTCCATTGCCAAAATGTAGCAAGTTGTCCATAAACATGAGATGGAAAAGAACTACTCCTTCTACAACTTTGATGCTTTCAATTCTATAGAAAAATATTATGAAATTTGTAGCCCTCCCAGTTTCAAGTGTTTTGTATATTGTTTAATGCCCCCAGCCCCAAACTCTTAGCTCATATAAAATTTAATGCAAATTAATTTAAAACATTCAAGACTACTCTACATTTTTCATTTTCCTTCCAGCTAATATAAAAAATTTATGCAAGCATTTAACACACATGACACAAGTGTTTTTGGTCAATGAGACCCTGGAAAAACCCACAAAGGGAAAATGAGTCTTCAAAGAGGATTTATTAGCTTCTGAGGAAAAATATTACAGAGATAATTAACAACAAGGTGTACTTATCTTTCCCTTGGGAAGAGTGCCTCAGTGAGTCCACTTTCTCTCTACTTTCTGAACCAAAAACTTTGACTCCTTAATAAACTTTTGTTCAGCATTCAAAGACTAGCATCTCAGACCTATGGCTGATATTTTTCCCTTGAAATTAAAGCTTTAACATTGACCTAGAATACTTAGAAATGCATGTCAATCAACCCTCTGTTAATGTTCATATTTATTGGAAACCCATGCTCACTGACCAATAGTCACTTCCTCAATTTTTGTGCTACCTGTCTCTCTATAACCGTCCCAAATTTTTCACTAACTGCTCAAGGAGTGAATGCATAAATTTGTGTAGGTCATTGCCTAGAAATTTATGTAGCTTGAAACTTCTCTCTACCATGAAAATCATTGAACTAAACCTCTGTTTATACTTCAAACAGTGTGCTGAAATGCTCTAGTTTCCTCGATTTTTGTGCCCTTCCCTTGACCTTGAACCTGGCCTCCTAGAAACTCAAGGCTGTTGTAGCTAGTGTTCTCAACTGTAAAACCTTCTCCCTCAGCTTTCTCCTCCTCTTCTCCTTTCTCCCTCTCTTTTTGAAAATTCTCATGTGAACAATGAAGGATATCTCTTTCCTTTTCTCCCTTTTTGTCTTTCATTAGATAGGATATCCCTAACCCTATTGATCAAGGGTTGAGATTAGATCTCATCCCATGAGATCAATGGTGGAGATCATTCACTCACTTGACCCCCTTTTAGTGTAGTCCCCCTCATTAATGACTCATAGTCACTTTATAACTATAGTTTTGTACCTTGTACTTTTTCTCCACATAAAGTCACTTTAACAATATAAAGTGTCTTTAATATTAGAAAGTACTTTTTCTCATAAAGGCACTTTCAGGCATAAAGTGACATTAATATAAAGTACCTAGTACATGTACCACATAAAGTTACTTTTACATCATGACTTTAATATAACCCATAAAGTCACATACCAAAAAGATAACTAAAGTGTCTTCCTAGGCAAAAAGGCTAATGCACTAGGAAACACCTCCTTGGTACCCTTATTATTTTTAACACTCCCTCTTATCGAGGAAGGTGTTTCTCACCACTCCCATCCTTTCTCTGAAATACACATGCTTGCCCCTTGGCAATGACTTGGTGAGAATATTTGTAACATGTTCATCAGTGGATATATACTAAAGCCTCATTGCCCCTCGTTGAACCCAATCCCTCATGAAGTGGTACTTGATCTTTATATGCTTTGACCGGTCATGAAATACTAGATTCTTCGTGAATTTGATGCAACTCTGATTATCACACTATATTGTAGTTGGTCTCAACCTTTGATCAAATAAGCCACATGTCATCTTGCAAAGCAAAATAACCTTACAACTAGCCTCACTAGCTACAGTATACTCAACTTTCCTTGAGCTCAATGCTATTGATCTCTTCTTCTTGCTTAACCACAACACCATTGCTGAACCCAACATGAAACAACATTCGGAAGTACTCTTTTGGTCACTAGAACTCCCTGCCCAGTCTGAGTTTGTACAACCCGTCACCCTGACTCCATCTCTTGGGATATAGGCCAGACCATAGTCCATTGTGCCTTGTAGGTACCTCAACCTATCACCCTGACTCCATCTCCTCGGATATATTCCAGACCATAGTCCATTGTGCCTTGTAGGTACCTCAACACATGTTTCACAACCACCTAGTGCACTCTCTTGGGATCCATCATAAACTAACTCAATGTGTTGATTGTGAAATAGATATCGAGTGTAGTGTTGACTAGATACATCAAGGAACTGATCAATTGGTGATATACGGTGGGGTTTCCCAACTCAAAATTTGAAGCATGCAACTTCTTCCATTTGGTGATCATAGGAGTAGCCATAGGCTTGCAATCCTCCATACAAACTCAGTATGCCCTGTTATCACTCAGGTTGTCCTCTTGGTTAGCTCCAAAAGGATACGGCCAAGGTAACCACAAGCCAATCTTTGGACTTCAGGTTCTAGCCCACATGTAATCAGAGAGGGCTCTCTCTTTGTGATTTAGCTTTGTTGATGATGATTTTAGGCTAGGTATTGAGTTCAAGGGGTTTTTGTTTTGATTTTGGTGTGAAGATTGATGTTTTCAAGTAAAGAGGCAGGTATAGTATGAAAGTTTCAAACCATTGGGCGTGGAGTCAAGGAGTAGGACTGCTGGTGCGTTTTCTTGGTCACAAGAGACAATATGGAGCAAGCTAGCTGCACATGAAACAATGTTTCAGGTTTAAAGGATGGAAAGAATGCTAAGGGATGAGAGGCAATTAAGAATCTCTCAATCAGCTTAACAGAGAGGTGAATGAGCTCTATCTAGGAGCAGTAAAGAATCCCTAGATAACTGTCAAACACAGGTGAATTAGGGTAAATATGAGAAACAGGGAATTCATATTCATTTCCAATTCAGTTCAGATGAAAACATAAAGAAACATCAGAAATTGAGCATAGAGTGCAATTAAACAAGTTCTAAGCTAATCTTCCTTTCTGCTATTTAGATGGTGATACATGTATAATATGAGTACATAACAATGAAAACAGAGGTAGGAGGCACTTATTGATTCATGTTGCAACACAAGAATTCCACATTCACATCTTTAAACCATTAGACACAGAGTAGACAATCATTCCTCCGAGCTTTTCAGCAGTCTTTGATTAAGTAAAACATATCATGTATATAGTGCGAGTCTCTAATCAAGACTTATCAATCGACCAACCCTTAAAACAATACAGAGGGTGGTATAAATAGGGAAAAAATATGCAAAATTGTCTATTACAGCTTGACCTAAACAGGTTTGAAAGACAATGATTACTTTAACCTAATCTTATCCAGAAATAAATGCATGAAAATATCTTTGAGCTGTGCTGAGGGCAGCTATATCAAAACTGAGTTAATGTGTTGTCCTCGGTGGCTTGGTGCAGTGTTTCTGCAATAACTGCGCTTTTTCTTTTATCTATTGTTGTTCGGCGGCCTTAAATGCTTTAACTGTGATTTGAGAGCTTTAATGGGCTTACACCGCTTTATTTGATTTTGTTGGAGGTCATTCAATGTAACCTGCTTTGGGAACTGAAGCTTTCCATTAAAATATTTAACTGATACTCTTTGCCACTCCATCTTTCCTCTGATACTCTTTGACAAATGAAATGGGCCGCTTCTCTCTCTTGCTGTGTAGGAAAATGTCAAATCAATATTTAATGGCCGTTGTTCGGCTTCCTTGTTGCTTTAAAAACTATGTTTCCCCCTCTCTAAACACTTCGCAAAGAAAAACGGGTCATTCTACACTTTTCGGGCTTGTTGGGGGTTACGCGATGAGGAACTTTCCATTCTGGCCCATTTCTTGTAGGCCTTCCGCGTGCTAACCATGCATGAAAAACTGCCTCAGAATTTGAATCCGGGCTTCCTAAGCACGATTTTCGCCTTCGCGCCTTTTTGAGTGATGACATCAGCATGAAGTCAGCGGGTGGGACCCAGTACTGTGGTGATGTGGCATAATGACGTCAGCAGGGTGACGTCAGCATGTACGGCGATGACGTGGTAGAGACACGGTGGCAGTGATGTGGTAGGGTGACTTGGCAGTGCGGTGGCAGGAGGCAGACGCAGGTTGATGACGTCAGTGATGACATGGTGGTGACGCAGGAGGGCGGAAGCGGTTTTCGGTTTTGGGCGCACCGCCTTTGGGCAGAAAGCGGTATCGGAGGAGGGGCTTCGCCACAGCCGGGAGGGCGACACGTGGCGGGAGTACGGTGGGAATACTGCCCATCTCCCAGACGCTAACCCTCAGGCTGTTGGTGCGTGAAAACACCCGCCGACCGTAGATCTGGGGCACAGACGATTGGACAGTTGGCGGGACGGGTAAGGCAGCGGAGGAATAAGGGATCGGGGCCAGCGGGAATATTCGCATATTAATATTGCGCAGTGGAGGCTTAAACTTTGGGAAAGTGGGTTTTGGGGGTTTATATGTGCGCAGGTTAATATCTCGTGGGTTAGACCTTAGGATGAGGCAGAAAAATGGGTTTTTTTCAGGGTTAGGACTTAGGGGAAATGGTTGTTATTCTGGCCAGATGTTAGAGTAACTCTCGGACACGGATGGGCTAATAGCAGTCCCAGATGAACTGCTATTTCCCAGACTTAGAAGAATAGGGCTATAGTGCCACGGAGGGGGTATTATTATATTTTTGGGATTTTTATACATAGTTTTAGTAGGGGAAGGGGAAATAGGTAGGGAGCTAGATAATAAAGTTAGGGGTTAATATGAAAATGACCAGAAAGCGCTAAGGTAAGTGACCTTAGGCTACAGAGGGAAAATAGAACTTGTAGAAAAGATATGAGTGCCTCTAAGTAAAGCAGATTTGTACTTAGGCAAATGTTATGAAACATGATGAAACTAAGAGGCTCAAGCAGATCTTGACCTCTTCAGGGAAGTTAGTGAATGATTTGGGGATAAGGGAGAATGGGGAGGTTAGAGATATCCATCTTGAGCTCCTTCAGATGAAAACTGCCTTCAACCTGTGATGTGAATAAATTTGACATTTGACAACATGAAATGGATCACAAGCCATGATTCTGCAACCACACAGCTGCCTACCCAGCCTACCTTCCTAACATTTTTTCTTCTTTTTGGGTGGGTGCACTTAGACTTGCAGACCCTGCTTTACAATTTTTCTTTTGACTGCCCTCCTATCTAAGTGTACCCTTATTTCTGCCAAGGGCCCAGATTAAGCAGTTGGGCTCCTTTGATTCTCTACCTATCTACAAATCTGCCAAGATTAAGCTGTTTGGACAGATAATGATTCTCTATATTCTAAAACAGGAAATTGAAACCTAGCGGGGCCAAGATTAAACTGTTTGGCCCTCCCTTTTATAGAACATTCTTCAAAAATGGTGAAGTCATCAAAATTGGAATACAGCAGTGGCACTTGGACTGGCACACTTTCATGGCCTTTTCTTTGGCCTCTTTTGGAAATATGGAACCTTGCAGCATGAAAGATGACATATTTGGCATGTAAAAATGTCAATCATGAAATATGAACACCGGTTGCAACAGGAGGCTAACAGTGGCTCCACTTGGGGATGGATTTTCCTTGTGAAAAGCCAAGAACAGCAGGTCAGACTGCCTTGATCTTCTATTGTTGTTGTAGACTGGAAACACTTCTTTGTGCTGACTGTCAGATACTTGAAACTTTGGAATAAGAACAACACTTTCCCTCAACTGTATTTTTATGAATTGTATAGCATCGCCTGCTTTCTTCTGCGTGCTTGATATTATATAGAATGTTACTTGAGGATTGCCTTTAAAAAACATCGATCAAAACTGATGTATTTCCTTTAGGCTTGGTCTAGAAACAGTTGCTGATGTGAAACTTAAGATTGCAAGACTACAAACAGCTTCTTTTTGCCATGAATTGCTGTGATGTGACAGTGCTACTCTTGCTGTTTTGTTGAGATTAGTGTAGAGACAGAGCTTTTAAAATTGGAATACTTGCATTGGCTGTGTCTTCACAAAATTTACTACTGCTCTTCTAACATTCGGAAAAATAAAACAAAGTGTTGATATATACAAATATTACTGTACAAAAGATATATACAAAGCTGCATTGTATCCCTTAAAAGGGATCGTGGTAATGTTTCAGCATACGGCCATTAACAGGGCCTTCTTCAGCAGTGCTGCCCTCTATAGATTTGAGAAAATATGTGTTATTTCCCTGAACAACAGAAAAAACGAATGGCCCTTTCCACAGAAAATCAAATTTGGCATGTTTTCCCTTGTCTTCTCTTCGTGAATCCCACCTTAGAACTTTGTCACCAATGTAGAAATCCTCACCGTTAACGCTCTTATCAAACATCTTTTTGAGCTTCTCTTGCAAAATTTGAGCTGTATCATAAACTTGCTCTCTGGTTTGCTGAAGATGAATCGTCTGATTAATTCTTCGTTGGATGTCATTTGGTTCAGCCTGAATCTCCTATAACAGTCTGATAGTAGGAATGCCCAAGGATGATGGAAATCTGGCCTCCATGCCATATACTAGCTCATAAGGGCTCATCCCAATAGATCTCTTTGTTGAAGGTCTGTCTGCCCATAGGGCATTTACCAACTTTTTCTGCGAGTTCTTTTTGTTTTCTTCTAGCACTTTCTTTATGATGTTGATGAGGGTTTTGTTGGATGACTTGGCCAAGCCATTACCTTGAGGGTAATAGGTTGTAGAGTGGCCCAAGGTAATATGAAATTGGTGGCAAAAATTGATCATCTTTTTGGATTTGAAGGCAGTGGCGTTGTCAATAATGATTTTCTCAGGGCAGCCAAATCTAGAAAGGATATTGCACTCAAGGAATTGGATAATGATGGTGTCATTGGCTTGCCTACAGGGGATGGCTTCAACCCACTTAGTGAATAGTCAGTGGCTGTTAGAATCCACTTGTGCTGGCCTGAGGAAGAGGGACGGATTTCTCCAATGAAGTCAAGACCCCATTGTTGAAAAGGTTTTCCGGTCGAGATGGGTTTAAGGGGCAAGGGCAACAGCTTTCTTTTACCCTCAAAGATTTGGCATTTGTGACATGACATGGCAAACTTCTTTACATCTGCAAAAAGAGAGGGACAATAGAAACCAACCCTTAAAATTTTGTCAGCAGTGGACTTCCAATATAGATGTCCTCCACAGTCACCTGCATGGAATTCTTTCATGACATTGTTAGTTTCATTCATGGTTAAACAGTTAAGCAATATACGTTCATGATTTTTCCAAAATAATGCACCATCTATAACACAAAACCTTAAAGTCTTCATTTTCAAAAATCTTTTCTTGGTTCTGGACAATCCTGGGAGAGCAAACAGGTTTAACAACACAAAACATATATCAGCATACCATGGGGATTGCAAAAAGGTTTCGCTGATCTGTGGAGTCGCCAGCTCCTATTCATTGTCCAGTTGGTTAATGTCCAAGGCTTGAAAGTTTGTTTCGGACATCAGTTTGGCTAAACCTTGTCCCTTTATCAGTTTGGTTGGTTTTATTTCTATGTCATACTCAAGGATGTTTGCAATCCACTTGCCTCACAACAGCATTTGGAACATAGGCAATCACATGTGAATATAAAATGCACACTCTAAAATCCTTGATGGCCTTGACAAGGGTGTAGGCCTGCTTTTCCATGATTGGGTATTTCAAAGGGGCATCTCTTAAGGCTCGGCTGAAAAATGCAATTGGCTTTTCAGCTCCCTGTTCATCCTTTTGCAAAATGACAACAGCTATAGTATGATCAGATGCAAAAGAAAAAATGATAAACTCTTTGTCAAACTGCGGGCTGGTGAGGACAGGGGTTTGGGTTAAGGCAGATTTGATGCTCTCAAAGGCTTGCTTGGTCTAAAGAGACCATTTTACCTTGGCATCCTTTTTTAACATGTTGCTTAACAGTCTTATCAGCTCGGCTAGATTTGGGATAAATCTCCTTAGGAAATTGATCTCTCCAAGGAAAGCTTGCAGCTCCTTGATGTTTCTTGGATATGGGATTTGGAGGATAGCTTGAATTCTTTCAGAATCAATTCTAATCCCATCCTTTGATATGATGTGGCCAAGTAATTTACCATCTTCAAGGCCAAAAAGAGACTTCTTGGGGTTCAAGGAAATGCCATATTTCCTACATGTCATGAATATTTGTCTTAGGTGTTTGAGGTGCTCTTGATCAGATTTAGAGAAAGGGGTCAAATCATCAAGATATACAACTAGGAAATCATGTATTTCTTTGGAAAATGCAATATCCATTGCTCTTTGAAAGGTAGCACCAGTGTTCTTTAGGCCAAATGGCATCTTCACATACTTAAATGTTCCCCACAGTGTGGTAAAGGCTGTCTTTTCTTGGTCATCCGGGTGAACAAGTACTTGATTGAAACCTGAAAAGCCATCTAGCAGAGAGATTCTAGATGACCCCACTACTCTTTGTAGGATGTGGTCCATTTTGGGCAAGGGGTAGTGGTCTTTTAGGGAAACTTGGTTTAAATTTCTCAGATCTACGCATAGTCTAATCTCACCTGTCTTCTTTCTTGTGGCAACCAGATTGGATATCCATTCAGAAAATCTGATGGGTGCTATGATACCTACTTCAAACATCCTTTTTACTTCCTCCTCAATCAGGGGAAGAAGCATAGGGTTAATTCTTCTAAGTTTTTGTTTGAAGGGCTTTTGGTTTGGTTTTAAGGGAATGGTGTGTTGGATCACTGAGGTGTCATAGGACTTAAAGTCCTCATAACTCCAAGCAAATACATCTTGGAATTCTTTGAATAAATCAATATATTTGGGCTTTTGATCAGGTGGAAAATTTTTGGACAATTTGATCATTTTGGGATTCTTTGCTGTCCCAATATTGTGTTCTTCTATAGCAGAATTCAATGGTTACATTTTTGGTCTTTTAGGAACATCATTTGCATCAAACATATCTTCTAATGGAGTTAGGCCAGCAGGCAAAAAGTTATCCTTTAAGCCAATGATCTCAGCCTCTGCTTTGGCTATTTCCTCCAAATGCATTTGTTTCAGTTCTTCTATGTTAGTTTTGTCGAAAACAGTTGGGTTAGGATTTTTTTGGCTGTTGCAGCTGTCATAGCCTGCTGATTTTCATTTGTTTGGTGTTGGGAATCGTTCATAGCATCCATGTCAATGTTAATATTTGCAAATTCATGCTCAAGAGTGAGGAAATTGTTAATCTGGGCATCATTTTCGAACACTTGCCAGTCTTTAAAGTTATTAGGGACAGCGGGCCTATGGTTTATCTCAGCGGTGAAGTGATGGTTTGGCTCAAAGGGAAGTTTGCATGTACTAGCAAAAGTGGCTAGGCTGTGTGCATGAATGTTATGATTTCTTGAAATCTTGGCAAGCTTGGATTCAGTGAATGCATTGAGTATATTAGTGGCAGCAGTCCTATAGGCCCTCATTCTATTATCATTGGTAACAAAGTTACCTTTCATATGTTGTATGATTAAATCAGAGTCACCTAGAATAGATACTTTTGCAGCTCCTAGAGCTTTGAGTAGTTTAAGGCCTAAAAGCAGAGCCTCATACTCTGCCATGTTATTTGTGCATTTGAAATTTAGTCTGTAGGCATGGCCTTCTACATGACTGTTATGTGTGTTGTGAATCCATACACCTGCCCCTGCTCCTAACTTGTTAACAGAGCCGTCAAACTCTAAATACCATGTGATTTCTTGCTTGTGGTTAGTACTAAGAGTTTCAGCCATTTCAGGATTGGGCAGATTTGAAATTTCTGTTTGGGGAGGTTCTTCTTGTATGCTGGTTGCATTAACTGTTTTGATAGTTTCATCAGTATGGGCAACCGATTCTTCATTGATGTGTGTGTTTAGTTCTAAAGCCAGCGGCTCATCATCAGTGGGAGGACCTGTTTCATCATTAAACAAAATAAAAGAATCCATATCGGAATGGATTGAGTAAATGGGAAAAAATTTAGGCTTCGTCTCACTACTTACCACATATTTCATCAGCGTTTCTCTATACAGTCTATTTGGTTGCCAAAAGACTGAAATGGTGGCATAGGAGAGGTCTAATTGAAGGGATCCTTGGAGCTTTTCTCCCCATGATCTTGATAGGAGCATACCATACTTTGGTGGGATGTCAGCCACCACCACATCCATGAGGATTGTCTTGTTAGGAAATTGGACTAAGGAGACACATAGATCTTTGATGAGGCCTAAACACTTGACTTGACTTGAGTCAAAGGAGAATATATCTTTGTAGGGTCTTGTAACATCAAGGTTCAGCTTTTCCATTACAGCTTTGGGCATAAGGTTGTGGGAGGCACCCGAGTCAAACATGGCATTGTGCAAAACTTTGTCATGTATATGCAAACTGACATAAAAGGGCAAGACAGATCCATATGTTGATTTTCCATTAACTTCTGGACCAAACAGCAGTTCAGGGGTATCATCTAAAACATTTACATCATCCTTGTTCTCTGGGATTTGAAGTGATCTTTGAATTTGTTGCCTATACACATCATGTTTGGAAAGTTCTGAGAGGGGGATGGATATCTTAAGTTTTCCAATCTCCACCTCTAAATTAAATGGCTTTTCCAATGGAGTCTTGGTGTTGATAATGGCAGTTTTTTCTTCTTCTTTTGAATTACCAGTGATTTGCTCTTGTTTATCAGCATTATGGGAATTGACTGCTTGTGGTTTTTCAGTTTTAGGAGAGCCTTTTGGAACACTGGTCGAATTTTTCTCAGAGGAAGAAGGTGGCAGAGGCTGATCAATAGAAGGATGCATTTTTGTTATGTCTTCTACAGTCACTTGATGCGGGTTTGGGACAGGTATATCAGCTGGTTCTGTTATGACTGCCTTGCCTTTAATCTTGTTGGGCTGTTTGCCATCCTTTGTTTTGCTAGGTTCAGAAATATCAATGGTCCTAGTTCTCAGTATATATTGTTTGTGGACCTCATACAAAGCAGTACCATAACCTTGTTTAAAATCAAAAGACTCACCAGACTTAGTCTGAAATTGACTATAGTCATGCTCATTTTGGTCTTCTTGGCTCAGGAAAGTTTGATGCTCACCCTTTAGATCCATCAGATTCATGTGAGTGTCTTCTATGGGTTCACTAGAAGTGGATGCCCCCACATAGTTTTCTTGGAAAGGGGGTCTTATGTCATGGTCTGGGCTTGACCTACCAGCATTTGTGTTCTACGTTTTCCTAAAGTTTGGGTTCCTTATGGTATTGGACTGTTGTCCTTCCCATGATGATTTCCTCTCAACACTCTCTACTCTGTCTCCCATCCTTTGCATGCCACTGATAATAGCATCAAGCTTTTGCTCTAAGGCTAAGGGTTCTTCCTTGAAGGTGGTTCTTCTTTCCATTCTAGCTCTGTTTCTTTTGGCAATTAGGTTGGCCTCTACGCTAACAGCAACATTTTGCATGTCTGCAAGGGTTTTAGGGGCTCTTTCCTTTAACTGGTATGCCATATCCGGGTCGAATCCATCAGGGAATTTATACAAGGCAAGGTCAGGGGGTGGTCTTAAGTTCTGTAGTATTGCATTATAGACATTATTGAATCTTGCACAATAGTCCAAAACAGTCTCTTGAGGGCCTCTTTTAATTGTATCGTATTCAGCTAGTATGTGCAAGGGGTCTTTCTTTTTCTCCCATCTGTTGGTAAAGGATTGGTAAAGCTCATACGGAGTGGTTATGGAATTTGCAGTAAGTGATCTGAACCAAGTTCTTACATCACCTGTTAAACTTTGAACAAATATTTTCATTCTTATGTTGTCATCGTCTATCTCAAAGTTCTCAAAATAGTATTGCATCCTTTTGGTATGCTGAAGGGCTATGAAAGGACCAGTGGAATCAAAATATGTGATTTTAGATTGGTAATCTTGACGTAAAGCCCCAGGATTTGCAGGCAGTTGCAGGGGTGCATATCTATTAGCCATATTGGCAGGGATAAGTGGAACAACAGGGATAAATGGAACAACTGGGACAACAGGGATAATAGGAGTAACTGGAATAGCAGTAGTGGTAGTTGCAGTATGTGCAGTGAATGGAGGTGTGGAAGGAGTGCTTTGAGATGTAGATGATGAACAAGGGGAAATAGGGGTTGAACGGAATAAAACTTTGACAAGAGTTGGAACACAACTTGGGTGAGCTATTTCAGGACTCAAATTAGCAAAATATTCCTGTCTTTCTTGCTTCCTAAGAATCTTTGGAATTAGGTTTGGGTTTTCAAAAACAGCTGGAGGGTCTGGATCTGGGTTTGACCTTGTATAACGAGTTTTCCTCTTTGGAGCCAGCTTCCGAATTTGTTTTCTAGTATTTTTCTGGGAATGTTTTTTAAAATTATCAAGGGATTGATCAAAATTTGGGAACAGCTATCTGCAGCTTAAAACTAGCATGAAGATGGACTGAAGCAACTTTTATTTACTCCTGAAAATGCAAAGCAAGAACAGTTTCAAAGGCTTCCTAGCTGATATCCAGACTTCGTCTGTAGTTTTACGGAACAGACAACACTTGAACAATTGATTTTTTCCCCAGTGGAGTCACCATTATGTTATCACTCAAGTTGTCCTCTTGGTCAGCTCCAAAAGGATACGACCGAGGTAACCACAAACCAATCTTTAGACTGCAGGTTCTAGCCCACCTGCAATCAGAGAGGGCTCTCTCTTTGTGATTTAGCTTTGTTGAAGATGATTTTAGGCTAGGTATTGAGTTCAAGGGGTTTTTGTTTTGATTTTGTTGTGAAGATTGATGTTTTCAAGTAAAGAGGCAGGTATAGTATGAAAGTTTCAAACCATTGGGCATGGAGTCAAGGAGTAGGACTGCTGGTGCATTTTCTTGGTCACAAGAGACAATATAGAGCAAGCTAGCTACACATGAAACAATGTTTCAGGTTTAAAGGATGGAAAGAATGCTAAGGGATGAGAGGCAATTAAGAATCACTCAATCAGCTTAACAGAGAGGTGAATGAGCTCTATCTAGGAGCAGTAAAGAATCCCTAGATAACTGTCAAACACAGGTGAATTAGGGTAAATATGAGCCACAGGGAATTTATATTCATTTCCAATTCAGTTCAGATGAAAACATAAAGAAACAGCAGAAATTGAGCATAGAGTGCAGTTAAACAAGTTCTAAGCTAATCTTCCTTTTTGTTATTTAGATGGTGATACATGTATAATATGAGTACATAACAATGAAAACAGAGGTAGGAGGCACTTATTGATTCATGTTGCAGCACAAGAATTCCACATTCACATCTTTAAACCATTAGACACAGAGCAGACAATCATTCCTCCGAGCTTTTTAGCAATCTTTGATTAAGTAAAACATATCATGTATACAGTGCGAGTCTCTAATCAAGACTTATCAATCGACCAACCCTTAAAACAAGACAGAGGGTGGTATAAATAGGGAAAAAATATGCAAAATTGTCTATTACAGCTTGACCTAAACAGGTTTGAAAGACAATGATTACTTTAACCTCATCTTATCCAGAAATAAATGCATGAAAATAACTTTGAGCTGTGCTGAGGGCAGCTGTATCAAAATTGAGTTAATGTGCTGTCCTCGATGGCTTGGTGCAGTGTTTCTACAATAACTGCGCTTTGTCTTTTATCTGTTGTTGTTCGGCGGCCTTAAATGCTTTAACCGTGATTTGAGAGCTTTAATGGGCTTACACTGCTTTATTTGATTTTGTTGGAGGTCATTCAATGTAACCTACTTTGGGAACTGAAGATTTCCATTAAAATATTTAACCGATACTCTTTGCTGCTCCATCTTTCCTCTGATACTCTTTGACAAATGAAATGGGCCGCTTCTCTCTCTTTTTGTGTAGGAAAATGTCAAATCAATATTTAATGGCCACTGTTCGGCTTCCTTGTTGCTTTAAAAACTATGTTTCCCCCTCTCTAAACGCTTCGCAAAGAAAAACGGGTCATTCTGCGCCTTTCGGGCTTGCTGGGGGTTGCGCGATGAGGGGCTTTCCATTCTGGCCCATTTCTCGTAGCCATGCGCGATTAGCGCTAGGCACTAGTCGCGCATGAAAAACTGCCTCAGAATTTGAATCCGGTCTTCCTAAGCACGATTTTCGCCTTCGCGCCTTTTTGAGTGATGACATCAGCATGACGTCAGCAGGTGGGACCCAATACAGTGGTGACCTGGCAGAATAACATCAGCAGGGTGATGTCAGCCTGTACGGCGGTGACGTGGCAGAGACACGGTGGCAGTGACGTGGCAGGGTGACTTGGCAGTGCGGTGACAGGAGGCCGATGCAGGTTGATGACATCAGCGATGACGTCGTGCTGATGCAGGAGGGCGGAAGCGATTTTCGATTTTGGGCGCACCGCCTTTGGGCGGAGAGCGATATCAGAGGAGGGGCTCCGCCGCAGCTGTGAGGGCGACGCGTGGCGGGAGTACGGCGGGAATACCGCCCATCTCCCAGACGCTAACCCTCGGGCTGTTGGCGCGTGAAAACACCCGCCAACCGTAGATCTAGGGCACGGACGATCGGACGGTTGGCGGACGGGTAAAGCGGTAGAGGAATAAGGGATCGAGGCCCGCGGGAATATTCGCATATTAATATTGCGCGGCGGGGGCTTAAACTTTGGGAAAGTGGGTTTTGGGGGTTTATATGCGCGCGGGTTAATATCTCATGGGTTAGACCTTAGGATGAGGTGGAAAAATGGGTTTTTTTCAGGGTTAGGACTTAGGGGAAATGGTTTTTATTCTGGCCAGATGTCAAATTAACTCCCAGACACGGATGGGCTAATAACAGTCCCAGATGAACTGCTATTTCCCAGACTTAGAAGAATAGGGCTATAGTGCCAAGGAGGGGGTATTATTATATTTTTGGGATTTTTATACATAGTTTTAGTAAGGGAAGGGGAAACAGGTAGGGAGCTAGATAATAAAGTTTGGGGTTAATATGAAAATGACCAGAAAGTGCTAAGGTAAGGGACCTTAGGCTACAGAGGGAAAATAGAACTTGTAGAAAAGATATGAGTGCCTCTAAGTAAAGCAGATCTATACTTAGGAAAATGTTATGAAACATGATGAAACTAAGAGGCTCAAGCAGATCTTGACCTCTTCAGGGAAGTTAGTGAATGATTTGGGGATAAGGGAGAATGGGGAGGTTAGAGATATCCATCTTGAGCTCCTTTAGATGAAAACTACCTTCAACCCGTGATCTGGATAAATTTGACATTTGACAACATGAAATGGATCACAAGCCATGATTCTGCAACCACACAGTGACCTACCCAACCTACCTTCCTAACATTTTTTCTTCTTTTTGGGTGGGTGCACTTAGACTTGCAGACCCTGCTTTACAATTTTTCTTTTGACTGCCTCCTATCTAAGTCTACCCTTATTTCTGCCAAGGGCCCAGATTAAGCAGTTGGGCTCCTTTGATTCTCTACCTATCTACAAATCTGCCAAGATTAAGCTGTTTGGACAGATAATGATTCTCTATATTCTAAAACAGGAAATTGAAACCTAGGGGGCCAAGATTAAACTGTTTGGCCCTCCCTTTTATAGAACATTCTTCAAAAATGGTTAAGTCATCAAAATTGGAATACAGCAGTGGCACTTGGACTAGCACACTTTCATGGCCTTTTCTTTGGCCTCTTTTGGAAATATGGAACCTTGCAGCATGAAAGATGACATATTTGGCATGTAAAAATGTCAATCATGAAATATGAACACTTGTTGCAACAGGAGGCTAACATGCCCCTTGCATGTCTGCCCTGGCCCAAAAACATATGCCCATCCTCCTACCAAACCTCCAACCCCAAAAAGTAATGCATTAGTCCTAGATCAGTCATATCAAACTCTGAAGCAACGTCCCTTTTGTAATGTTGGATGAGTATGTCCTCTCCTGTAATAAACAAGTCATCCACATATAGAACTAGAATGAGTGGATCATCACCAACAATGATAAAGTATAGGTTTGGATCTGCATCACTCTTTTGGAAACCCGTTTGCTACAAGTAGGTATCTATCCTCTCGTACCATGCTCTCGACACCTGCTTTAGTCTGTATAAGGATTTTTTAAGCCTACACACATGGGACTCTCTCCCATGATCAAAGCCTTATGGTTGTTCAATGTACACCTCCTCCTGTATGAACCCATTGAGAAAGGTGGTCTTCACATCCATCTGGTGAATCCTCCAACCTATCTCAACTTCTATCAATATCACTGATCTAATAGAGGTATAACGAGAAACTGGTGTGAAGGTCTCCTCATAGTCAACTCCCTCTACCTGTGAGAACCCTTGTGCCACAAAACGACCTTTGAACTTTTCCATGTTTCCATCTGCAACATGTTTGATCTTATAGAGCCATTTGGAAGTCACCACTAACTTCCCCTCAAGTGTCGACACTATCTCCCATACATCATTCTTCATGATGGAGGTATACTCCTTCACCATGTCATCTCTCCAGATCTGCTGACTAGCAACCTCCTCATAGCTACCCAGTTCAATCTCCACAACATTTTCCACGTAGCCACTCAACCTATTTGGTGGTATGATCTCCTGCAATGATCACTTGGGTTTCCCACTATCTCGTGTGCTTCCTCTTCCCTATAGTAGCCTCCTCTACTGAAATGGTAAAATCCTCAACTAGAGCCTCTCCTCTTAACGAGGAAGGCCCTCCCATGGTCTGTGGTAAACCTGTACTCTGAGATCATGTGTCTGATGATACTGGACTATGTGAACCTGTCACCCTAGAAGTAGTTGATCCTCCTAATCGTGGTGTACCACCTGAAGATCCTGATACCTATGGTGTGGCTCTTTGCTGAGGAGCTTGATGTTGTACCCAATCAACCTCCAGAGAACTCCTCAGGACCCTCTCCTCTTCAAATCTCACATCTCGCCTCACAACAACTTTCCTCTGTGCAGGAATGTATATATGATAAACCTTGTTGGTCTCACTGTAACACCCAAACATACCATTCTTTCTAGTGGGTTCTAGCTTCGTTCTCTTCTCCTCAAGGACATGTGAATATGTAAGGCACCGAAAAATCATGATGTACGCAATCTTAGGCTTCTTCTTAGAAAAAGCGTCCTTAGGAGTCTTACTCCACAAAACACTATGTGGGCTCTTGTTTTGTAGATACACTGTAGTGTTACATGCCTCGAACCATAAAAAATGGATAGCCTCTAATCATGCAACATAGCTCTAGCTGCACCCACTATGGCACTAATCTTCCTCTCCGCCACCCCATTTTGTTGGGGGTTATAAGGCACTATGTACTCTATCTTGATGCTCACACTCCTACAAAACTCCTTCATCTCCTTGGAGGTATTTTCACCCCCATTGTCTATTCTCAACATCTTAATATTCTTCCTCGTTTGATTCTTCACAAGAGCCTTAAACTCTTGGAACATCTTGAAGACCTCATCCTTGGTCTTCATAAAGAAATTACAGGGCTTCTTGGAGTATTCATCAATGAAGATCACATAGTACTCATGTCCGCATAATGATACATGACACATAGGACCACACACATCAGAGTGTAGAAAGTTTAGGATACCTACTATTATGTTGTCATTGCTTGGGAAATGTGTCTTAGTGTACTTTCCAAAAGCACATCCCCTGTACACATCATGATGCTCAGTGCTGAACTCAGGTAAACCTGTAACAATCTCTCTTAGCAACCTAAATGCTCCATGGTGAAAGTGGGCCATCCTCCCATGCCATATCTCACACAACTCACTGTTGTTGGTCTCCGCCACCAAGGCTCTAGTAGGTTAAAACATAAACCTGTATAGCCTCCCACTACGGACTCCATTCACTCTAGCAGACTAGACACTATATCCCATGGGATATATAATCACTTTTCCTCCTTGGAACAACATGGCATACCCTTTGTCCTCAATATTGGAGACTGAAATCATGTTCTTCTTTAGCCCTTGAACATAAAGAACATTCATCACTTTGAAAGGTGGTGAAGACTCCATTTGAAATAATATTGTCTCCACTCCTGTTACTCTGATCTTGGCATTATCTTTAAGCAGAACCTCTAAGTCAATATCATCCTTTATCAAACTCGTGAAGTGCTCTCTCACTCCAGTCATATTACAGGAAGCTCCACTATCTACAAACCACATGATGGAAGACTTAACACTCGTGGCAAGGCTCAGCACTAAGGAAAACTTTGTGTCTGATTTGGAGGCAAACTCATCCACCTCTGTCGAAGCTGTTGCGCCATTCTCCTTATTATTCTTGGTGTGACACTTTACATAAAAGTGACCCAACTTCCCATAATGTGGTGTGCTAGGGAGATTTTCCCTAGGTTTTCTCACACCAAATCTTATTCAACAATTTAACACTTCTCATGTGTAACAATTTTAATACCATAGTTCACAATTTATAAAATTTAATGAGCAATACATTCCAACTAATTAGTTACAACCAGATAACCCAATTACATGTCACCATGACAATTAAATGGCATACCCCAGTTTCGCCAAGAAAATATAGACTAATTGTATTCACTGTCAAATAATTTAATTCCAGCGTGACACACAATTTCTAATTAAGTTCCCAAATATGGAGTTCAACAAGAATTTTAATGACTATAACAACAAATAAAGAAAACGTCTGGTAGTATGACTCAACATCTTGGCTTGGTGTTAATCTTTCATTTTGTCATCCCATGGGATGGTTAGGATTTAGTTCTTGTTTAGATCCCATGGATTTCCATGTAGCCACTGGTCAGTAAATCAGTTATTCCAAGCCTAGAAATTGTGTCCCCTTAATTCTTAGCGTGGATTGAAGCTAGACAATGATGATTCTTATTTAAATATTTCATTGTGTTACCATTATATGGGCCCTTGAACCCTTTTGTATCACCAAAACGGAACGTTCCAATGAATCACGAATGCTATGAAATGTGTGGATCTTTACTGGGTCACCGAAAACATGCTTAGATTCTATCGATTGTTTGGATGCTAGAACCCGCATGGAAACTTTCTAGTGAATCACATCCAACGGACCATGTTTGCTTCAGTGTTTGAATTTGTGTTCAACCTGTCACAAGATTGTTGTAGGAAGCTTTCCCTTAGCACGAAATGGCTGTGAGTGGGTAGGAAACCCATCACTATAATATCGGTCACATATCATTTGCTCAATTTCATGTGAGAAAACTTGTACGTGGCTTTGCTTCAGAAATAAATTCCGACTTGCCACAAAATAGAATCGTATGGTCAAATTTCTCACCATCCAAAACTTCGTTAGGGTTTTTGTTCTCATATTTAGCTTTGCAGTACTTCAAATAAAATAAAATAAAAAAATTGATCTAGCTCAATTAAATGGATGCCGCCTCAGAAGAGTCTGAATTGGTTTGTTAATCCTTTTAGATAAGAAAATCCTTCCCAATAACCTGCACCAAAATAAAACAAAACAAAAAGAAATAGGATTAACTAGGGTGGAATATTTTACCATAGAAATTAGTGGAAGAAAGGGGTCTTAAAACCCTTAAGAGCCTCGGGCTCAAGAAAAACAAAGATAAATTGATCTAAAAAATGATGATTCTAAATGAATTCGTCCCTCTCATATTTATAGATTTCGTAAAGGGGGATTGTTCTTTTAAAATGATTGAGTAAACTTTACTCCAAGGCCCCATTTTTGGTTTCTACGCTTGTGGGAATTTTCGGTTTTTTCCCCTTTATGGAGGACTACAGCCTACGGGGATCGATAGGCTACTTTGTTCTTTGGATGACTAATTTCTTGGGAACATTACAATCCCACTTCCTCCCATTGGTTGTCCTCAAGCAATGACGAATCCTATTGCTTCCCACTTTGTTTCCCTTCTTTGATGTATTGGAATCATTTTCTGACATCCTCCATATACTGGTATTTTGACTTTTGCAATTTGATTACTTTTTTTATCATTATTATTTCCTTCTCCAATGAATAAAGGAGGGGATTTACTTCTTTCCCCTACTACTTTTATTTCTGCAACTTCGGTTTCATCTTTATTCATGGGAAGGACATGAATCAAGGGTGGGAAAAAACAATCAATAAAACTCTTTTGTCCCTTTGCTAGTGTTTTTATAACCAAAACTGCAAATCTTGTCATTGAATTAGTTGAACTAGTCTCAACTGAAATTTGATGAGGAATAACCATTGTAAGATGTCTCTAAATCAGTTCCCCAACCATGGGTTGTAGTACTATTATGTCTAGTAGTGTATTCATAGCATCTAAGGGATATGCATCAAAGACCTTTTTTAACAAAGTATAGAATGACTTCCCTATACTCAATAGCTTGATGTTGAGAGAAGATTCTAGTAGTTGAGTTACCTGCTGAACATTGTTTCAAATAAACAGATGTGGCTTATTTTCTAAAACCTTATTCATGACATCAAGGTCGTGTAAGAGGACTATTGAAGGATCTTTGTTTTTCCGTGAAGGCTATGAATTCCCTTCCAAATTATTGATCTTTACGTTAATTGCTAGCCAAACCTCCAAAGCCTCTCATAGAAGTTTTAACGTCTCTTTATATATTGCAAACATTTCTTTATCCTTGGGTTCAAAATTAGGAAGGCCACTTTCTTTTTTAACTTTCTTGGTCAAAGAATCTGGAAATCCTGAAGCATCATATGGACATTTTGCATGTATTGTTACTCTGATCATGTAACCTCCTGCAGATGGAGTCAAAAGTGGCATATCCATAGACTCAACATGCCCCTCTATGTCTGATGCTACATGTTCTTCTACTTGATGTTGTTTTTCCCATGCAACAACAAGCCCAATGGGCTCTATAGCTAGATGTCTATTTTCTTGGGGAGTGTTTTGATACAATCCAAGGCGAGAGAGAGAATTTAGCATCTATGACACAATTTGGGCTTGATAGCTATAAAACAGGTTTGAATGCTATAAGAAAGCTAGAAAATGTGAACCAAATTAGAAATTGAATGACACTCTTCAACCAGTATTTCCTTCAGTAATGGATCCTTAGGGGTATCTTGCTTTCTACCAAGAGCAATATCTGTGATAGTTTTGGTATCAATATATGCAAAACAAGATTAACTATATCCTTCTTCTCTAGCTGGGACATTTTTAAAGGCTCAATAAATGTGTGAAGTATGGTTTTCATAGGAACTTCATGAGCCTGAAGATATTGGAAAGATGTAACAAAGGCACATGGCTTGCTAGCCCTTTCCTTTTGAGTGAGACGGTTTGCCACTAAATTTTCAAGTTCCTATTTACAGTCCACAAGATCGTTAGGGAGATACTTCAGCAAGTGCATTGCTAGCTGCAAAAACTCTGTCTTTAAGGGCTCACTATATTTTGCACTTCTCCTTTCAAGTTGATCAATCATCTTTTCAACAATAGTTTTTATAATAGAAGGATAAATAACATGACCATTTTGAAAGGCATGGACCAACATAAGAAGAATCAAAATTTGCATAGCAATGACTACTTCATCATGTTTGAGTTCCTTGGACCAAAATAAATTCGGAAGGTGCACCAGAAGTGCCTTCTTAATTTGAGGATTGTATCCTTGTTTTTTAGGTCTTTGACAAGAGTCTGGATTTCTTTCACCTATTCCAAGATGAGTCTTTGTTCATGAAATATGCGGTTTTGTACATGACAATTATTGTTCAGCCAATCTAGCATCAATTTAACCAACATTGACACCTGTAAATTCCCTGGAGATGGGCATCCTACTGCATGGTCTTCCGAGTAGTATGTATGTAACCACTACCCCAAACTTCCATCAACCGAACGTTGACACACACATTCATGTCAATTGCAACTTTTCATATGTTAACTCTTCATTTCTAATATTTGGTTCAATAGCGATAAAAGACCCAGCTAGCAAATTCTTGTCATTCTTAACATCTCCAACACTCTTATCGTCATCAACGTCAAGAGATGCTCTCTTGTCACTAGGAACATCTAAAAACACACTCTTGTCACTTCTAATAGTAGTTACAACACCCAAAGGCAGATTGTAAGGTGAAGTGGATCTGGTATCAGAATACAGACTATCATTAAAATGGAAGTCCAACTTAGAATTTGGTATTTCATCCATTTCAATAGGTGTACCTCACGTCTACAAAGGTAAGCTTTCATTCAAAGGCTTCCCCCCCTAGTATTTTTATTTTTATTAGTTCCAGTGGCTGAGTATGGGAAGGATTTTGTCCTACGAGCCATACTCTCTACACCAGTGCCAAGTTCACCATTTGCATCATTGAACCTTTTATCTAGAGAAATTTCCCCGTTAATTCCTTCTACAATATAGTTCATGTTTCCTCCATATAGGGTGGTCCCCACATTACTTGTGGCCCCTTCTTTAAATAAATATCCAAGAGTATAGTTCTTAGGATCACCATAAATTGAAGTGAGTGCAGCTAAAGAAATGCTAACATCTTCAATCGACAAAACATGCTCTCCTTGAACAGAACCCACAAATGTAGTAGTAGTTTCTGTAGGTTGTCCAAGGGTTTTGAACATGATCTTTTTAGGTCCTCAATGCGAATTAGTTTCCTCAAAATTTGATTCTGGTCATCAACACCATCAAGAACCCCTAATTTGTCATTAATAGAGTGTTGGTCACTATGTTGCTCATATATTTCTTGCCACTGAAGTAAAACAATTTTTCTTGATGCCAAGCATCAAACATAATGACTGCATTTAACAAACATTCAAAGAAGAATCATATAGCGACAACTTCTATTTAGCGGTCATAGTGTTCTTTGTTGTAACTGAAGCACTGTGAGCACGTTTTTGTAACATATCAATAATTATGAATAATTATATGTTACTTTATATGTTATTGGCATCGTTGAGGAATTTCAGAAAGTTGTGTTTTTTGAAAACTTTTTTGGGGATTTGCATGATGTGGATTTCCTTATAGAATTTTTGTAGCTACCAACCATACTACCAAGAGATAGATCATTAGTAGTATGGCCTGCGGCTCAAGATTAGTGCAAGCTTGGGGGATTACCACCACCTTTTAGTGACACTAGCAACATGGTTGTTCTAGAGCCCGTGTTATCTACCAAGAGAGTACCCCCATGCCTCAGCATTGGGTGTCATTGTCCAGACAATAACACAGTGCACAGTCCAAATTATCTTATAGTTTGTCTTCGAAACAATGGTCTATCTGGAGATCCTATTTTTAGTTTTCTTCATTCGGCCTTGGAAGTTGGGAGAGGTAGAACTCATGGATAGTGACCTAGTCCCTAGATCATTGCTCTTTACACATCTCTCTTCCATTGCGACTCCCTACACTTGGATCTAAGGGATTCCTCATGTTTTCACATATAGACTTCATGTTTCTACTTTATGTCTTGTTCTTTATAGAGGACATTTTTTTGTACACTTGCTTTTTATTGACATCATTCTACTTGTCAGTCCCACTGGCCTACTTTTGTGGTCATTTGTTAGACATTAAATAATTATTCTTATCCCCCATTCAGCCTTGGATATTCAGAGCGCGGTTATTGGCGAAGCCTCATTCACACTCACTCTTAGGATTCCAGATTTTGGGTCCATCTCTTCCAAATCTTGTTTAAGCTTCTAGAGCTCTATTTAGATCTTAGGTTAGGGAAGTACCTCATTTTATTTCTCTTACTTTCTTTTTGCTTTATTTAGGAGCTCGTCTTGAACTCCCACTTTGTATTGATATCTATGTACTCAGCAGTCACATTGACCTATTTTTGTATTCATTTTTTGGACACTCATAAAATATCATCTTATATTATTACCTTGATGGAATCTTTCTATGTAGATGATTAATTATTTCCTATGCTGGTCTATTGCTGTAATTATTCCTCAACATATCTCTTTTTCTTCAAGCTTTGAAATGCCAAGTTGAATTTTTATGTAGGTGAGTAAAATTAAAGGCATTGAAGAATATTTCTAAAATCTAATTGTGTGAGGTTTCAGTCTCAAGATTACCATTGCATCACCCATCCATGGTTTAAACGTATCTACATAATCTTTTCATGATGTGGTTGGTGATGATGTGTTTTCTGTACTACTTTGAGCACCTCTTGTTGTTGTTGGTGGGTTTGAGGTGCTTTAATTTTGCAAAATAGTTGCCATTAATATTCCACATATTCTCTAAATTTTACTACTTAGAGTCAATCCTAGTGGTCAAAGTACTCCAATTTTGCAAAATTTATGATACAAATCTACAATTTTCAAACAAAGGCTTTTGATGATTTTTTTCAGGTTAAATGTGTTGCATAGAGTGAGTCCTAGTGATCAAAGTACTTTGCAAAGTTTGTGACAAAAATCTAGAATTTTCAAACAAAGGCCTTTAATGACTTTTTTAGGTCTAATGTATCCCTGAGAAGTTTAGATCCATAGAAGAGTACGTTGCCTCTTTTATTTCACATGTAATAGAAGAAATGAGGGAAAAACTCCACAATACCCTTGAATCCATCTCTGAAGCTCCATATGCAACTGTAGAATTTCTCGAAAAAATACGGCCATCACATAATGCAATGGAGGTATACAAGATGCTTATTGACAGAGAATATGACATCCGAGAGAGGAAGGGAGTACAAAACTTTACGCCCAAACCAAATGATATTCTTATACCCTTGATGAGTACCTCAATGTGTGGAGGATCTTCATGATGCCATGTTGGCTTTAGTAAGTAGGATAGAGTGTGGTAAATATGAATATAACAATATTGTTGAGGTGAAAATATGTGTTCCAGATATGCATCCTTGTTGCGCCAAAAATAACAATATGAGAAATGAATGTTTTGGTATTTATCTTGGTAACATGGCAATAAACTTGCGAATATGGAATGCTTTGCATCCTAAGTTGGGCAATGAAACAATCAATTTGGCTATGCCTGGGAAGGCAGTATACTATAATACAACAGTGTGCACTTGTATTGTTTTAGGCGTTTATAGGATTTGAAATATCTATTTTTGTCACTGTTTTTGAGTGAATTGTAATCTAACTGGCTGAGTGGACAAGCTAGAAAATGAGCCCTAAGCTGACTACGTTTTCGAGGAATATAATGAAGACATTGTCAAAGAAAATGAATATGATATAGATATATTGAGAAACAAACATTATGAGTCCCACATGTTGAATGATTCTCAAGCTTCTGCTATATTTAGTGCACTTAATGGTGCTAAGAAGAAAAGGCGTCCCTGTATAAATCTTATCCAGGCCCCCCTGGGACAGGGAAGACCTCGATGCGGATTTCACTTCTTTTTGTCTTACTTCGTTAGAGGTACAAAGTACTAGTGTGTGCACCAACAAATGTTGCAATATCAAAAATTACGTTGAGATTCTTGAAACCAGTTACAAGTCCATCTGATTAGTGCCCCGATATATGCAACTTTCCCTGTATTTTGACCTTGAGTGACCTTGTACTAGTTGGAAATGAGGAGAACTGGGATGTTGAAGGTCCTCTGGAAAATATTTTCCTTCCATATTGAGAGGAACGCATGTTAAAATGTTGTGTGCCAATGACAGGATGGAGGTAGAGAGTGGTATCTTCTCTTGATTTTATTGAATCAGAAGTTTCACAATATGAGGCTTTTCAAGAAACAACACAAAAGACGCAATCAGTTAACTTTCTACAAGTTGTCAGAAAAAGGCTTGGAAACTTGGTTGCAGACTTTTTTTCAGTGTGCGTGGATTTTACTAAATGATGATCCAGGACCAATCTCGGAGAAATAGGATTTGGATTATCTGACTGAAGCTGTTGAGTGTTTTGTAAATCTAATTCATAAAAATGCATGTAAGGAGAAAATTCTTAGAGCATCCTTTTCCGATGATGGAGAAATATGTGAAGAGGCAACAAAGTGCACAAAGATATTTAGAGAGAGAGAGATTAACAATAGAAAGTTTTTAAAATAAGCCCTTTGCTACTCGAGAAGTGATTGTGTCCATCTCCTAAGGAAGGAGCTACACTGTGCAAGAACAATCCCCAAGCAAAACATTTTAAAAATGTGTTTGTCAGGTGCTAAAGTGGTCGTTTCAACTATATCATCGTCTCGAAAGCGCTGCATGAACTTGGCCACATCATTTGACTATTTGATTACTGATGAGTCGGCCCAACTCAAAGAGGCCAAATCTACAATTGCACTACAGATTGAAGGTGTAACACATTCATTTCTGATAGGATATCTAAAGAAGCTACCGACAACAGTAATCAACAAGGTTTGTTTATAGTGGCCTTTTGTATCTTCCCAATTTCATTTTCCTAAAAGTCCTTATAAATTTATTAATTCCATGCAAGGATTGGTTCATCAGCTTGTGGAGAAAATGAAATATGGAAGATGTCTCTTTGAAATATTGGGGAGGCTTGGACACCCAGTTCATCTTCTAAATGTACAATATCGCATGCATCCATTGATAAGTCTTTTCCCAAATGGGGAGTTTTATGATAACCATATTGAGAATGGTCCCAATGTGGAAATGAAGCGATACGGCTATGGCTATCTCATGTGAGAAATGTATCGGACATACACATTTATTAATGTAAAGGATGGAAGAGAGGAGGAAGATAATTTTGGGAAGAGTAAGAGGAACATCACAGAGACTATTGCTGTCATGTGCATACTTTCTAAACTGTACAAGGGTAATTTCACTGTTCTGTTTGATTTGTGCGTGTACAAATGTGTTTTATTATGTCCTAATTGGACCATTTTCAAATTGGTGTATTGAAATGTCTATAGACCATTTTCAAAGTGGTAAATTATTTTAATGAAATACCTTTACAATTTCAAGTGGGTACATATGTGTCGTGAAGTAATGCTCTTTTTCTTAACTATTCAAGTTTTGAAAAGTATGTTGTTCATGTCAAATGATATATAATAATGCACTTGTTAATCGATTAGTTTGGCCCTTCATACCGAAGATAATATGAAGAAATGCATTCTAAAGGTTGTTCAATCTTATTGTTAAATTAAAAGAGGAAAAGCATAAAAACACAAAAATGTGTTTAGTTGGATTTTGTGTTATGTAAGGTTTGTATCCATGTCTTTTGAATTGATAGAAGTTCATATTCTATTGATAATACAATTTTTTTTGTTAAGAATTATTCATTGTTTACTTTTTTAGAAAACTAGTTTGAATCTCTTCTCTTCTTCCTTGGAGTATCTAGGTGGAGGGCATCTTAATTGCCAGCCATAATGGTGGTTGGTAATATCGAGGGACTCTTATTGGATTTGAAGTTGTGACCTATAGTCTCCTCATTAGCTACATTCCCTAGCCAAATGGTTCGATTGAGCTAACTCTTAGGGCTAAAATTTTGGTTGTAAACAGTTAGTGTCTAGTCTTAAGGATGACAAGAGTATTGGCTTTGATATTCTTATAGGGTTAGTGTAGTGAAAGCTTCACACATTTGACCACTAACTTTGGGTTCTCCCATGGAAATCGCAGGGCCCAAATGCTCTCATGGGAATTGAACATTGGACATTATTGAAAATCTCACCATTCCTCACCAATGGGTCCAAACCCCTTTGAGCAACTAGTGGCCATCAATAACATATACTCCCCTTTGTTTGAAAGAATCTACCATCAACATAAGTTTGGAGAAATTATTTTAGTAAGGATAAAATGATGAGACTTAATAATCAGAATCAAAAGTGTGCCTAATTCCACAAATGGAAAGTAGATATCATGATAGCTTTCAATTTTTTTCTTTGTTTTAGAGTTATCATCATCCTATTTTCCTTATCTGGATTGGTCTTATTCAATATTGCATAGTGACCCAATCACCTCTCCTCCACCCCACTCCCAAGGAAAAAAACCCAAACCCGTTGTTTCAAAATTGTTGGGAATGTCATTGGGGATGTGGGTGTGCAATTTTTCTTAAATTGTAGCAACTAGAAATTTATTCTTCTAACTGATTAATTATGTAGTTTATTTTCTATGAAAAACAACGAATAAATCACACTGCAATTCTTCGCAAATAAAAACACTGCAGAAAAATAAAATGTTGGAAACTGAGAAATATATAGTGCACACAATAAAATTTGAAAGTTATTTTTGGACAATTGTCCCCGAAAAAACACAATGCAGGAAAACTAGTGTAGCAGATGAGGGTTTTATTATTATATGCAACAACGAAATTTTGAGTACAATCTGGATGCCCAAAACTGGAAACCCTCCACAAGATAATCTGGCCAAAAATTAGTGAGACAAATTTTGTCTCACCCATCATCGATCCAGCTCCAAAATTGGCACAAACATGCCACTTGAACTGCCCCTGTGTTAGCCTCTTCGTTGTCTTTGAGCAGGCCAAAATCCCACTGCCTAGAATTTTCTCTAATTAAGACGTCCAATCGAACTCAGTGTCTAAGAATGACTCACTTGGCCTTCTAGAATTTCTCTCGCCCTCTAAGAACTTAATCAATCCTCACTCTATCTAAATTAAACTCCTTCTCTGAAGCTTCCTGTAGAGTCCCTGCGCAACCTCACTGAGGAAAACTCGACCCCCCTGTAACTGACTCTTTGGAACTGGAATCTTCTTGGAATCACTCTCTTTACTCCTCACTAACTCTGCTTGCCCTCTGGCTCAAACTCCTCTTCCTTCCTCAACTGTTGTTGTTGAATAACTCGATCTGCCAAGGAAAATCAATCTTAAGTGTGTATTGCTCCAACCCCATCGAACTCCTCTTATAATCTCTCATTGGCTCACCAACGACCATGATTACATCCTTATCAATGACAAAAATGATCTCTAATTTGATCCATGTGAGTTTCTAGAGAAATCTCACATTTCTCAATTAATAACTGTTAATTAATCACTTTTCCTAAGTTAGACTGAGGAAATATTTAATTATTAACTCTTTAACTTAATTGAGCCATCTCTAGGTGTTTTCTCCTAAAACATTTTCTGGGTCCTGAATTTCTAGTGTTTCTTACCCTCTCTGACCAAAGTTGAGACTAGAACAACTATCTAATGCTACCCAATCATCAAAAACTATCAACAAGAACCTACTCGCTATCCCTAAGACATTCCACGCATATTTTAGGGACATTTCAAACAGATTTTGTGGCTGTTTTGGGAAGCTTTTGGGGATATTCTAGACGTATATTTTTTTTTTTTAACAATGGACATTAATTATTATTATTTTTTTTGTATTACAATAAATCTAAATATGTTGTACAAGTTGTTGTAGAAATTTAAGGCCCAACTTGGTTTTAAGTTTTAGGAATCACATCAGTTTAATGCCCAACCCATCATTGCTTTTTTAAAACATGAATATATTTAAAAAGATCATGAAACACATAAGTCAACCCTACTTGAAATTTTTACTGAGAATAACACAAACTCACCCATAATTTAACACAGTGATTTTTTATCCAAAGACCCTGGAAAAACCTTGAAGGGAAAACCAGTGAGGAGAGGGATATTTTATTTATTATCAAAAAGATTATTACAATAGTTATTTAAAAGCAATTAAATATGCTTATCTCCCTCGAAATTTGTCCTTAAATTTCCTTGGAGAAAGTGTTGTAGCTACCTCCTCAAATTTCGTGCTTGAAAGTCTCAAAAATTCATGCCCAACTCACACAAGAATTCATGCTACTACTGTATTGTCAGTCTCCCTCAAAATTCATTCCTTTTCCTTGAAATTTGTGCACTCACAAACTCAGAAATATTTCCTATATTTCAGATCCCTCACACTTTGATTTTCATACACGTGACAGCGTTGTGCACAACATCGAAAGCCTTGAAAATCAAGCTCTGTCTACTCAGAATTTAAAGTTGACTATCTCAAAATTTGTGCAGCGTTGAATACAACCCAAACCCTTGAATTTCATGCCATAACTGACAATTGTAAATGCTTGTCAATTTCCTCAATTTTAATGCTCAACCTGTTTCAAAAAATGCACTAAAATGGCCTTGAAATGCATGCTAATCCAACTACAATTTGTGGTGGAGAAGAGCCTTGATTTTTGTGCCTTCTCAGAATGAAGATCATTGTTGTTATTCATTTCTCCTACTGTACTTCTCTCTGAGCCTCCTTTCCTCCTTAACTTCAAATCTCATGAAGTGTCAAAATGATGCCTCCTCCCCTTTCTTTTTCCCTTTTGTTCTCTCATCAAGAAGAGAGACATAACCCACACACTTCACATTCTCTCTGTCTCTCTCTGTCTCTCTCTCTCTCTCTCTCTCTCTCTCTCTCTCTCTCTCTTTCTCTCTCTCTCTCTCTCTCTCTCTCTCTCTCTCTCTCTCTATATATATATATATATATATATATATATATAATTTTTTTTTTCTAATCAATAGGTATGACATCGCTTAGTAAATCATGAATTCATCGTGAATAGCTTTGCTCTTGCATTTTGGTTGTATTTAATTCTTAGTAGAATGACATGGGACTTGTTAGTGTCAAATGATTTTGCAGTCTTTCACACAAGCCTCATTTCCTCATTTGACTAAAAACCTTATTTGCCTCGGCCATGTTATTAATATATGTATCCTATTTTATTAGAAAATTGAAGTCCGTGAGACAATATTGGATTAGCATATATTACATTTTCTCGTTTTCCATCTATCGATATTCATGTCACTACTTTGTAGTTTCTAAAGGAATTACAATTAGTTGCAGATTTTTTCTTGTTTTTATTCGAGTTTAGATTTATTGGCAACATAAAGTAATTCCAGTTTGCTTTAGATTTTTTGTATGTATTTTTGAGATCTCTACAAACCTGATAATTAAGGAATTTTATATTCTTCAATGTAGTATCATGTTTTATGGCAGTTGGATTTAAGCTCCAAATTTGAGCTTCTCGACTTTACACTCATATATGCTTAGTACTAATTTAATTGGTTTGTTATATATCTTCTACATTGAGTTCTTTGACTACTAATTGTTTGAGTCTTTGTATAATTTCTATTTTATTACAAAATTGGGATGCAAATCTTTCACTCGTATGGTTTTGTTAGGCTACCAAATTCATTTCTCATGGGATAGTTAAATTCATATGGGAAATTTTGTGTATAGTTGGGAAAAAAAGAGACAGAAGAACTTAAATGTTGTAATACCATGAGTGGTAATGGAACATTAGGAGAACTACATAATTCAAGTTGCATATGAAGGAAAATATATCATCATAGACATGAAGGATGAAGGAAAAACTTAGGATAATAACTTACAAGTCATGTTGATGTTTTGGTATCTAACTATGGTCATAAGCTGAAAAAACATAAGCTAAATTAGGGAGATTAGCTAAAAATAGGTTGTGAACAATTAGAGTACGCATCTTTTAAGGGAGTGTATTATTGCAAGTAATTTGGAAAAGACTATTCTTGGCGAGGCATTGCCTTTGAGTTTGAGTATGAGTCGAGTGTCTAGCAGATCTATTGAAGCATGGTGCTTTAGTGTATGAAAATGACAGTTTGTGTGTAGGATCCTCCTATCCAGGAGGCTTGTATAAAATATTCTAGAAAATTATAAGGATACTCAAATCTAATAATAAACCCTTTTGGAATTGTTTATGGGATATGATTAATCTAAATATTGTAATTAAATGTATGGGTTGGACACTTGTTGGGTTATCTTATCAAACATTGATCCATAATAACTTTTTTGGAGAGATTCGCAGTTCACATATAATCTGAAAAGGCCTACTACTATACATGGAACCATTTAACAATATAATCTATCATATCATGCAAGGGTGAACATCAAGAAATCTCATTGTCTTTCTAAGTGCTTCTAGTTTATCTCTCTATTATGTTGTGGTAAGTTCCTAAGAGTTGCAGTGGAAGACTAGAGGAACATAATGAATTGGGGAAATTCATTTTTGGAATTGCATGGGGAGGGATTTCAAAATTTGGAATAAGATTTCTGACTTGAGTGTAAATTTTTATTTTGTTGTTAGTATTGTTTTTATGTCATTATGCCTCATAAGCTATTCTGAAATCGCTGCTTGTTATTATGTACTATAATGACATGAGAACTAAAACAACAGAGTCAAATTTCCTTCTGGGAAATAGAACAGTCTAGTAGATACCAAAAAGAAGTCTTTACGAGATGGTGCATGAGTTGAGCTTTATGCTGCCTGTAAGTAGGGTGAGGGTGTGAAATTTTGGCAAGTAAAGAAAAGAGACCTTTAGATCCCATTCCCAAAAAGTTGCATTGGGAATTGACTCTTTTCAATAACCACTTCTACTTATCAATGTTGATAAGGAAGGGTGTTACAACATCAACTCTGTTGAAATATGTAATTTTTTTTTGTGTGAAATTCATCATGTAGCTGCATTTTTTTTAAAATTAATAGCTATAAATGTAATTTTAAGTATTGCCATAACTCTTCACATAATTATTTAAAGTGTGTTAGGTCAATGGAAGAGTGTCTACCTTACAAGGAGGAGGTTGATTGTTCAATTCCACTATGCACTAACATGAATTAATCAACGACTTTGTAGTTTATTTTTAATTAAATGTTTTTTTATATTGATTTATTTCAATGGTGAGATATTTCTTGATTCATTGTTTTATATTCTCTAAGGAGACAAAAGTGATCTTTAAATAATTTTTTTGTCATCTCTAGAGAGACAATAGCTAGTATTAAAGACATATTGTGTCTAATCCAAGCATTGTCTCTAGAGAGACAAAAATGAAATTGTCTCGAGAGAGACAAAAATGAAATTGTCTCCTAAGAGACAATAATCATTGTGTTATATATTTTCTTTATAGAAACAATATTTTCTAAGACAATAGTCTTGAAGACAATTTTTTAAGACAATAATATTTAAGACAATATTTTTTAGGACCGTAATCTTTAAGACAATAATTTTTGAGACACCCGATTAAAGACAATATTTTTTTGTCTTATGTTAAGACAATTTACCCAAATATTTTCTCAAATATTGTCTTAAAACCCTCCTTTATGTAGTAGTGTAACATGCCTCAAAAGTGAAACGATTTTTCTTTCAAAACACAAGAACATTTGCAATGAAATGATTCATAGCTTTCTTTTTGGGCATTGTTGTTGCATTGGTTTCTATGGAAAAAAAAATCATCGCATGCCTCAAAATTGAAATGATTTTTGCAATGAAATGATCTTCCCTTAAAAACACCAGAAAAATTGCAATGGGCCTAGTTACATTTTATGTAATGAAATGAACATAGCTTTATTTTTGGTCATTGTTGCATTGGTTTCTATGGAAAAAAAAAGTCATTGCATGCCTCAAAAGTGAAATGATTTTTCCTTCAAAACACAACAACATTTGCAATGAAATGATTTTCCTTTTAAACCACAAGAAAATTTGCAATGGACCTAGTTACATTTTATGTAATTTATGTTGTAATTAAATAGGGAGTTGTTTACATTGCCATACAATTGTTATCTTCTACCCCTATATATTTATCTTTATAAAAAATGTTTATTTTACTACTATGTTAGTTTTTAGTTAGTTAGAATCTATCTAATTAATTACTATTTTACCCTTTTACCATTAGTTTAAATTCCCTTAAAATAATATCTATTATTTAACTCTTATTTTACTTATATAAATAAAATAAAATAAAATAAATAATACAAATTTCCAATTTTTTCTCCCAGGTCAAATATAGCCATTTCCTTTTAGCTCTTAGAAGGCCCATCTCCCTATTTAACCTAGAGCTATAATCTAATTCTTCATCTTGTCCTCATGATGAACCACACTTGTTGGTTCAAAACATGTTGACCTTATTCTTCTGATGTGATTTCTTTCAAAAATGTTTCTATTATTCAGAATATGGATCAGAAAAGCTTAAATTCAAATAAATAAGTATTAAACTTAAGATATTAAATAAAATAATGATTTTGATTTTAGAATTAAATTATTATAATGAGTTATAATATATATGTTGATAGGAATCCCTATTTGAATTGACCAATTTAATAATTTTTTTAATCATAGATTTCAACCGGAGGATTGAAAATAAAAGATGCTTGAACATTTTCGTAGTCACCAATACATCAATGGATGTAATTGATAGAAATTAATTCCATGAATATGTAATTCAATTTATTAAACCTTGTATTATTTTTTTACCAAAATGTAACTAGAAATTTAGTGTGTCACTAACTATTGACCACATAAGAAGATTAATGCAAATTAAAGTCACTTCATTGAAACTTTGGCTTTATAAAATTTGCATAAGCTAAACTATTTTGAAACACATTTATACTATTGAAATAAACATTAAACTATGAAACATCTACTTGAGCCACATGTTCATTGTGATTCATAATTGATTTTATAATGTAACATTGACATAAAAGTGTTTAACATTCCCTCGTAACCTTGCAGGAAAATGCATGGAGTTTGGAATTTTTTTAGCATTTACCAATGTGTAAATTTCTAAATTACTTTATATATTCCTTAAATAAGAATTACAATAACCACCATCATTAGTACATGGAGAAATTTTAGTAAAAGCATAGTGAGTTACACAACCATTAAGTTCCATTTTTCTAGCATATTAACTTAAATTTCTTGTTGTAACTATGCATTGATTCCATGATTCTTTTACTCAATTAGTAAATCACATACTTGAATATATAAATATCACCTCATGAAAGGAATTAACATCATTAAAATGGCACAACGAACAATCACATCATTAGACACTAATGTACCGGGGAAACCCCGTAGGGTGAAAATGAGTAAACGTTTATTTTTATTATTAAACATTAGCATGGGTGTTCACCTATCACTAAATGGTTATAAGGGATATCATCGCTTGAACATTATCTTAAAATATTACATAGAAAAATCATCTTAAATGCAAAATAACTAGCTATAAGTTATTACAATCATCATGATATCATTTACCCATGAATCATCAATCTCTATGTCTTGGTGGTCTCACTATTTCCATACATGGATCCTCGTGGAGTTGGAATTCATCAATATGTATGGACTAACAAATCTTTATCTACCACAACGTTAAACATGAACTATCATTTTCACAAGTCACCATGCTTTCGTGCCATTGTTGTTGTCACTACACTTGATATCATGATCAGATAAAACATAAAATATTAATTAACCAATAATCAATATTTATTAGTTACACTTGAACATTTATTTGTGTTCATGCATAAAACATAAACATAATTTGAGGAAACTGTCTTCTTTAACATCATTTCACATGCATTAGTAACTCGCAAATCACTAACAAAATCCTAACATAATCTTGCATGCACTTTCATATTCTTTCCAAAGGAAAGCTAACATACTAGATATTGTTCTTGTGCATGCAAATGAATAACAACCTTTGAAGAGAACTAGCCTAAAAAGCAATTTTATATTATGTTTTCTTTTCCAAGGGGATTAACGCAATATATTCTATAAGTATGCATGGGAACTCATATTCTTTCCCACATGAGAGATATTCACAATGGCTATTATGTATGAAAATGAAGTCTCTATTCCAAGTAAGGTTAACATAATAATTATAATTTTTTACATGCAACTACTTCTCCTCTCCAACATAAAATAACATGATAGCTTGTTCTTCTATAATGTAAAACATATATTTCTTTTGAGAGGAAACTAACCAAATATTGCATGGAAAAATAAACAAATTTCTTTTCCAAGGGATCAAAGGCATCACATTTATTCTTTCATGCACTCAAAGAGACATTTTCCTCTTACCAAAAGATCTAGCTCAATAACTATATATAATATTCTCCCGAAAGAAAGCTAATATCATAACTAATCCATTTAGGTGTGCAAATGCATATTATTTTTCCCAAAAGAAGGCTAACACAATCAATATTATGTGATTGCGCCTTCCCTTTCTCATGAAATATAATACCAAAACTACATTTTTCTATACATGAATGTCTATATGTTTCTCTAAAGAATCTTCCAAAGGAATCTTAAGACAATAAATCATGTGATTATAAGTCTTCCTCTCCAAGAATCTAATTTAATAATTCATACAAGACATGTTTTTCTCTTCTCTTATTTTTCAAGATTTCTAACACAACAAATACTTCGTTCCATGCAAATAAATAGATTTATTTTCCAAGGAATCTAACACACTAATTATTCTTTTTAGAAAAGTTAACTAACTCACCAACTATTATGCATGCAATACAAAATATTTTCCTATCATTTCACACATGAGATAAATTTGTAATATTTACTCAAGAAATAAAGTGAATAACAAATATTTCTCAAATAAAACAACTAATTATATTTTATGCAAAAGGCTTTCTCTGAACTATTTCTCAAGAAAAATACTTATCTCTTTCTACAAGAGTCAAGCTTCCCATGCATGTAAAATCACATATTCATTTGTAGTACATCAAATATTCTAGATATTATTCATATGCACATAAGCACATATTCTCTTTAAGAGTCCAATATTTCTCTTTAAAGTTTTAATTCATATGCATCATGAGAACATCCTTGGTAATAATTTAAATGAAATAGCTTCATTACTTTTCAAGAATTATCAACATAATTGTTTTATTTTTGTGCATGTGAATAACTTATTTCTTTTCAAGAAATATCAAACTTAATAGTTATTTGTTTGTGGATGAAATTAATTTATTTCTTTTCGAGAGCATTAACACTATAGCTATCCCTATATGTATGTAAACAAAAATTCTTATCAGGCTCACAAATCAAATGACAACACTATGTTTTACTCTATTTTTCGTGTTTTATTCATCAAATTTCGGAGGGATTTGTGGACATCTACAACCAAATTTTTTAAAAACAAAAGAGGTTTTTGTTGGGAATGTGTTCACTAAAAAAAACTCTTATGTTTTTACATAGGTAGCATGATTTAGAATATTAGAATGAATCTTTGCACCCCATTTATCCATGTTTAAATTTTAAATAAATTCCTATTTTAGTCATCAACTTTGGGCTTGGAAAGAGACTTTTGGCAAGAAGAGAACCATTTGCAAAAAACTTCTTTTAGTTTTTACACATCTATCATTGTTTGGGAGATAGAAGACATATTTGTACCCTATTTTCCAATAACTCATTCAATTCAAAAAATTATTTAGCCATGATAATCTTTTAAGAATTCAAGGAACAAAACATTTATTCTTCTATGCAGGAAAGTTCATGGAGATTTTCCCTAGAAAATAATCTAGATTATTTATCATATGAAAATTTTCAAGAAAATATATTAGATTCTTCTTTCTTGAGGCACCATATGCAAACATAATAATTTTCAAAAAACATAGTTACTTATATTTTAATGCATGCTTGGAATCCCTCAAAATAGACTCCTTACTTGGTATTTTTGTCAAATAGATAATGTGAACCACACTCCTATATCCAACAATGGCCAAGTAAGAGATGAAGCAATTGTGGGTTGAGTTCTTGTCAAATAGATAATGTGACCCACACTCTTATAGCCAACAATGGCCAAGTAAGATATGAAGCAATTGCGGGTTGAGTTCCCCACCCTACCTAACTTCTTTCAACCAATTTTGTACATATACTTATTCAAAACCACTCCTTCCTCTCTCTTGGCTTGATTCTACATGGGTTTTTTCATTAATTGTGATATTTTTTCATAATTAAGAAAATTGAATAGTTTTTCTTAATCCTTAAAGCACTCCATAAATCACCCATAAATGACTCCATAAATGATATTTTTCTAAATTCTAAAATCACAGAATAAATCATCCATAAATCTATGATGCTTTTTCAAGGTAGATTTGTTTCTTAGTTATAGAAAAAATATCATTTATACTCATTAGCTCTAAAACTAAAAAATATACCTACTTGGAAATAAGATTTATTTACATAAAATAATATAAATTATTCTCAATATAAAATTTAAAAATTAATTCTTTTAATTAAAAATTAGAAAATATTCTTATTGTAATATCCATATAAGAAATAATAATATTTAATCATTCAACAACACTCATTTTACTAGATTTTTTTACTTATTCTAGATGACATTCTCAACATACAAATGTTTTCTCTATAATGTTTCCATTGATGAAGTTTGATTACCTAACTTAAGTTTTAAGTGTGCAGGTTTCATTTATTATATATTTCAATTATATATATCAATTATTATATATGTTAATTATATATTAAGGGTATAATTATAAATATTTTTAATATCTAACTTATTAGGGTTATGGTTCATTGACAATTCGTGATATAGATTTTATTATGTTTTATTGTTATGTAAGAAGAGAATAAGGCACGTTTTTTAGTATTATTAATATTATATTTGTACGTTACATGATAAAATATGTAACTTACAATTCAATTGATGGTGTGCAATGAAGGCCCACCGTTGGAGGTGTGTGTGCCAAATGGTAGATGAACCCCATTAATAACAGTAGCCCATGCTATGTTTGTTCCTTTTAGATTTTAATGTGTCCTATGAGGCTATTGAGTGTGGAGTGTTTTATGTTTTATTTAATACTCTTTTATTAAATTGAAACTACTATTGTTCAATTTCCACAAAACAATTCAATAGAAAAAGAAATGAACCCTTATGTGAAAAGAAATTCAACAAACTGTTACATGCTTCAAGTTTCATTTGATAAATAAGGTTTGTTGGGTAGGTTTATGGTTTGTTTTGAAGGTTCAATTTGATTTGATAAATAAAGTTTATTGTGTAGGTTTATGGTTTCTTGGGAAGGTTTAATTTGATATATAGGTTTTTCAGGTTTATGGCTTATTGGTTATTTTCAAAATTGCAGACACATTTAATAGATTGATGTAGTAAGTAGGTCTGGTAAGTAGGTCTGTTTAGCTTCCATTTGATACATTCACCCTAAAGTCTTTTATTAAATTATTCTAACATTAATAGAAAGTGTGAAGTATGTAAAAATATATCAATCCTAAAACTGAATTTTTAATTCAAAGCTAAATCTCATCAGTATTTATTTCAAACTAAACTTGGAAGAGAAAGTTTGAAAAATAGTCAGATATGAGTGTTGTGACTATTTGATTTCGAACTAAACTTGGAAGAGAAAGTTTGAAAAATAGTCAGATATGAGTGTTGTGACTATTTGATTTGGATGGATAAATGCTATACCTAGATTTTTGTAGTCTCCAGTATTGATGCCTAAAATCAATTTATTTTCTCAAATTTTCTTTATGGGCATTGTTGTTACAGTGGTTTCTATCTAACAAAAATCCATAACATGCCTCAAACCTGAAATGACTTTTGTTTCTTTCAAAACACAAAAAAAATTGCAAGGGAGCTAGTTACATTTTATGGAAATTATGTTATAATTAAATATGGAGTTGTTTTCATCACCATATATTTGCTATCTTCTACTTGTTATCTTCTATTTATGTTTGAAAATAAATAAATTTTAAATAAATAAATATTTAATGTTAGAGATTAAATGAAATAATAATTTTGATTTTAAAATTAAATTATTATAATATTTATGATTTTAATCTTTAATTTATTTTTACTCATTGTTAAACCTTAGTTGTGATTAAACATTTTGGTATTATGATATCCATAAATTAGTGTGCCATTTTTATATCCATGTAATAAATATGAATGCTCTTTAAAGATATTTCGATGCCATATAATTGATTGCTTCTTGAATTTCTCTATGCCTCTTTAAAGATATTTTAGTCCCGGTCTAACTAGCTTCTTAATTTTCATAAAGTGAAGTTATTAAATTTGTCTTGTGACTTTAAAATGGCGACAGGATTAATAGGGCAGGTTGGATAAACAATGACTTAATTTTTAAATGTTTGATATTTGTCTTTTCCATTTTGATATATATTTTGGTATTTTTTTTTTTTTAATTTAACTAAAACTTGTTACAATAATGAATTCGAATTGTTTTTCAGATAATTATATAATTAATCAAAAAGTATTGTTTAAATAATTTATAATTTAATTTAGTTGTTTTATATTATTCTTTTTATATTATATATTTTGATAAATTTTATTTCAAATTTAATTAAAATTGTTAAAATAACAAATTTAAATCATTAAAATTATATAACTTTAATTTCTACTTATTGTATTGAATATTTTGTTATATGAATGTATAGGCCAACCACCATAGTAGAAAAGCTATTTATGATTATGTGTTATTTTTTATTTCATACCATCTCTTTCATCTAACCGAACCTTAATTTTTATTTTACAATATTATTTAATATTGATATTATTTACAATACAAGGCTGAGATTACCGATTAGGTTTTAAAGTTGATCCGCTATTATTGAGTCAAACATATCAAATAATTTTGAATTTTAGAATGTATAACTTTATGAAATTATTTTTATTTTTTAAAAATAATTTTAAAATTATTTATCTGTGATCTAATTGGGGGTTTGTTTCTTGGTCTTATTGCCAAATGTCTCGTTTGGCAAACCATATGCAGTAGTACAACCAGCCAAAGTTGAACACGATGCAACTGTTTAGCCATAAGATCAATAAATTTTTAAGTTACCAGTAATTCATTGCCTTATTTATGAGGTGCCTGTGGCTTTAATGACGATTGCAACTAGCTATAAACGTGCATCTCGATTTAATTTAAAAAATAGCTACAACACTTCCCTTACTCACTCATTAAGTCTATCCTCTTCCTAATAGTTTAACTGCAAAATTCTGCTTGCGTTTCATTTTCTAAAAAAATAGCTACAACACTTCCCTTACTCACTCATTAAGTCTATCCTCTTCCTAATAGTTTAACTGCAAATGTTCTGCTTGCGTTTCATTTTCTAAATTTATCCGGTGGAAGTCTTTTACCAAACACAATCATATTGTACCAACCAAAAGCTTCTGTTATCCACTATATGTGAGTTCAACTATGGGTGGTCAGGAAATCAATCAAACACAATCATATTTTACCAACCAAAAGCTTCTTTTATCCACTCTAAGAAGAATAAAGTTAAAAGTTAATGCTTCAACTTATTTTGATGGCAGATTTTGAAATTTAATAGATATATACACAATAAAGTTTAGAGATTAATTTTGCATCTGTATTTTATAATCAGAATTTATATGGATATAATTATCTTATTATTATAAATTTTAAATACACATATAAATAATATTTTAGTAATGGTTTACTTTGGTCCATATATTAAATATAATATTTAGGTTTTTTCATATCCATTAAATTTAATATTAAATTAAAATTATATTAAGTTCAACTTTGTTGTAGAGGTCGTGAACATCTATTTTTCTGTACTTTTTTAATGGTTGAAAATTGTACTAAATTTCTAATCATTCAACTTAATAAACAATTTTATTTTCTCAAAACACAACTTGATACATGATCCGCCTCCAACATATATGTTGAACAACCTTTTCAATGTTATTTCTTATAACATAATTAAAAAAAAACAATGTAAATGTAATTGCTTTTTTAATCTAACAAATTATATCATTCAACTTAATAAACAATTTTATTTTCTCAAAACACAACCTGATACATGATCGGCCTCCAACATATATGTTGAACAACCTTTTCAATGTTATTTCTTATAACATAATTAAAAAAAAAAACAATGTAAATGTAATTGCTTTTTTAATCTAACAAATTGACAATAATAGAAACTATACATGGTAATTGAGCATAATTGCATTTTTAAATTCTAAGTGTTGTCCATGCTATTTCTTTTAACATAATTTTAAAATAAAAACAAAAGAATATAAAAGTAAAGATGGGATGCATCAAATACTATGAAAATTAAAGGCTTTGTATATTAAGTTGTTCAGGAAATGTGTAATTTGATTGGAAAGAAATTGCATTAAAGTCAAATCGAGGACATATGAACATCAAATTAGAACATATCCCATGAAATGTAGATGAAGAGAATAATGAAATGGACTCTATTTGAAAACAATACATGGGATAAATGCCCATGGGAAGTATGTTAGCTGAGTTTTTTCTAAATAATACAACATTTATTGCCAACACCTTATATGCACTTCACGCTTCTATATTCCATAAATAGATTAAATAAAGTTAAAATTTGTGAAATTGAACCATAAAAAATATTGACATGCACTTATGTTCTCTAGGTAAATCCTCTCTTGGTAGAGAGATGATCTCTCTAGCCCAATGAGTGGGACTAGCAACCAAGGACACTGTCCTAAATTACAACCGAAATGAGAGAGGAGGAAGGAGCCCAATGAGTGGGACTAGCAACCAATGACACTTTCCTAAATTACAACTGAAATGAAAGAAGAGGAAGGAGACCCACCTTGCTCTGATGCCATAACACACTCCTTTGTTGAAGATCTTGATTTCTTGCTCCATCGACTCACTTCTTACTACACATATCTTTTGAATACCTGCACAAGAGGCCAAAGACACAAAAACATATAAATGTGCAACAAGCATAATCTAGTGTAATCCACTTAACAGATTAAGGAGCATTAAGATAAATGATGCATTGACAAAAGAATTTATGGAAATTGAATGAGTAGTTATATTTAATGAATAAAATAAGAAGCATACAACCTAGGCCTTCATGTTAGTAAGCCTTCCTTGAGTGAATATCCAAGTCCAAGCTCAAGCTCTCCAAGCACTCATTCTCCAAGCCAAAATGAATAGCATGTAGGCACTATTTGAGCATAAGGCTACAAATAATCAGAGACCAACCATTTGGGAATGAGAGAGGATGAATATATAGGAAGGGAGAGGGAGTTAATATTTCACCAAAGATAGGGAAAGGCCCTCATCTCAAAGATGAAGCTCATAAGGATAAGATCAAATGGAAATATTAGGAAAATTCTACCACATCCACAACAAATAACCTCTAGCTTGTCTCCTCGAAGCCTCTAGATCATGAAGCTTCTTGTCCTATTTGGGAAACTTGCCCTTGTGGTATCAACGTGAGTATCCAGGTAAAAATTATGCTGCGAGTGTGAGGCTAGTATGGTGCAATGAGCCATCAGCACGAGTAGGGAGTGTTGTACTTGCACTAATCATGAAATTAGGGTTTTTGAGCTCACTTCTTTAGGGAATGCTCAAGGAATTTTTCATCGGTTCTTGAGGGAGGATCTAGACTACATATCAGGATGGGTACACTGCATAATTGCCAAGCTTTGGGTACTCCAGGGTATGACATAGTGAAGTGTAAGAGACGTGACAAAATATTGTATAACAGATGCCCCCTAAAGAATGAATGTAGAATAGGGAGTGATGGCTAAGTTGCTTTATGATATTTTGCAAGGACGATAACAAACATTGTCACGAGACCTACAACTCAATGATGCATATACATATACATATATAATACCTCTCTCATTTATATCAAAACATGAATCCATAGTATGGATGTATCCATGTGGATAGAAAGTACCATGTTAAAATATCTATGATATGGGCGCATCCATTCGAATGAAACTGATCGTGTGTAGGTATAAGATTCATGGTATGGACACAACCACCTGATGTAGAGGGATCATCATCATCATCATATATATAAGGTCCCATTGTATGGTTGCAACCATCCGTATAGAGGAAACATGTATAAAATCATGAATAATAGATAACTCCACACAACCTCAGTTATATGAGACAAAACTCAGGGTGTTGCACTCCATCCCAACCCGATCAAAGTATGAGTTCTAACATGTGAATGAACATGTCGAAGTCAAAAATGCTATAAAACCACCTCATTACTTGCCAATGATGTGAACCACTAATAGGCATGAGAGAAACCACCAATAATGATAATGGCTCTTAGGATACAACAATACAATTTGTGAATGTGAAAATGAAGCTGAAGTCAAACACTCACGGAATCATTCGATCAAAATAAAATGATGAAAACTTGTTGTTGAAAGCGAAGGACTTGCTATTAAGGCATGCAAGACCTAAGGTACTAAAAGGGGGTATCTAAGTCATCTCCCTAGACAATGAGTTGAAATCGACAGAAAGTGACCCGTTGAAGGAGGGCCATAATGATTCCATCATCGTCGACACGAAACAAGGAACAAAGTGGAACAAATGAGCGTGATCCAAGATTGCGGTAAAAATTCAAACAATGTATAGGTAGTAAACTGCAGATAGGACTTCTCTTAAACATATCGGTGACACGACTCTGAAGTGTGGCAACATTTGAATCAACATAGGACCAAGGTTCATGATGATGAAGTGGAATAGTTAGATGAGAGGAAGAATGGATCACCTAAACCCAGAAGGACAAGTGACTGAGTGAGGACATCCCAAACCTGACACAAGAAACAGATGACTGTCATGTTCAAGAGCGACATGCTGCCTATACAAGAGATGTTTCAATTTCACTTTTCCCCACTATTTCTAGTGAGTACCCCAATTATTTTTAATCACAAGATTGAAGGGGATATCATATGATTTCTATATAAGTTCATTCTTCGAATGAATCCATCCTAGTAAGTTTTATGAGTCCTAGGAAGGAGAATCTCGGTCTTGTCATGGTGACAAGTCTTTCATCGTTTAATTTTTACGAGTTCAACGAAAGAGTAACTCGATGTATTTTTCATATTTAGAGATTTTGAAAAAGACACGAAAAATAAAACACCATGAGGTCTCTTTTCATAATTTGTCTTTCAAACCTCAAAAGGTAGGTAACAATATTCGAGAGAACCTCTTGACCATGTCAACCAAGGTGCTCATTTTTTGTAAATAGTTAATCCTACCGCAAATAAGGAGTAAACGTATACTGAGACGACATCAATTCATTTAATTTAATGAGTTTGAAAAGACAAGTGCTCGACAATTGTTGATCCTCTATTTTGTTCCTATTAATACCATCTTCAGTCCCCATTTTGACCACTTTTTGACACTATGGAACCTATTTCCTTGGTATTTTGCTACCCTATCATGGTCCCAATCCCCATTTGAGGTAAATATTTTTATGGTTACATTTGGCTATTTGTTGGTGGATTTAAGTAGATATAGGTAGCTAATTCCTAAAACTAACTAATTATTATGACCAAGTGTAGACTTCTCAGCAAGATGTGTAGGAGGATAATGGAAAGAAGCAGCTCGTGTACCATGGCTCCTTACTACTGTACTCAAAAGCTATATTCGGATTCGGTACTCAAACAGTGCAATGGATAAGAAGTCGTGCGCTTCTCGATGATGAGATGTCACTAGCCTTTCAATGAACGCATTTGATCCCAATATTTTTGTTCTCTTTTCTCTCGTTGCGACATACACCAAGTTTGGAAATTGGTTACAAGTTGTTGGACCATTCGGGGCAGTCGTTTGAACCTATTTTCTCTAGAGGAGTCAACTTGTTAGACTGTTATAAATAACCATTTTTAGTTCAATGTTTAACTTTAATCAAATTCCTATAAAAGGCAGAGGATGTAATATGTCAAGTTAGTGTTAAAACAATGAATTATTTTGCCATGAGTTCCATAACTCATCTTTAATAATATCGAAATGGTCTTGCTTTGAATTTGAGAGTAAGTGTTGATATATTGCTGAGGATAGTCGATTGATTGATTTTGAGATTTCTTCTTTACTATAAGTTTATCTAGCTCTGAGGTGTGGCTGGGCCCACCCATCTAGATTTTCTTTGTATATTGCAGATAAAACCACTATGTGACTAGTCACGGTTAGTTTTACTTTCATTACGAATTAGTTTGGTTTGGCTTGCTGCATGTGAACTTCATTAATTTGATTGTTAAAAGAGTATAGATGCATTAATGTTGTTTAATTCCTTCATTTCCATAATTCACAGTTGAACTTTTGTGTGAACCTTGTTTTGATTTTAGAAACAGCATATGCCTGCTATCACCTTGACTTATAATCAACCGAGAAGTGCTACATGATCATCTAATGAGTGAAATGAATTATCTATACATTGAGAGTGCTGAGATTGTTTTGACAGTTAACTCTATTCGGTGAATTCGAACTAATTAGAACAAGATTTTTCTCACCATCAAACTGTTCTTCATTCCCTTAGGAACTGGATCAGATTGACTCTTTATTTGCATTATTTTACAGGAAATACCGCATAAAATAATTCTCGTTGATTGTTTAAACATTGTAATACCTTCGATCTAGTTTCAAGTTATTTAGATTGAAGATTTATTTCATGAATATTGGATGGTTTACTATCGTTTAGCTCTGTTTCATTTGATAAATAGACTCTTGGATTGCGTAGTGGATCATGTCGATTGAGAATAGCATACCAATGAGTGCTTTTGATGATTAGTTGATAACTGTGATTTCATTAAGTTTAATAGATAAATGATTCCCCTGTTTTGTGTGTTGATTGATTTCATTGAGTTTAGTAGATAAAGGATTTTCCCCTGTTTCATGTCAAGATCAATTCTATTATTTGTCTAGATTAACGATTTCCTTTGCTTTGTGAGGTAATTGATTCCAGTTTCCAGGAGTCATATATCAATTAGATTTCAAACAATAGTACATTGGCTCCAATCAAGGTTATTCACCAGTAAGGGTTGGTGTGATTATAGAATGGTTTAGAGTACAATTTCTTAGGAATTGTTTAGTTGAATTGCTAGGTGTTGAATAGGCTGAGTGTTTGAGTTTCTTTCATCAAATTAAGACCTGTAGATTACTTGATTGTGAGTATAACAATAAATTATTAAGTGATAGAGTAAAATAGAGTGATTTCCCAAGATGAGTACTTAACTTTCAAATCTTTGTTAATAGGATAACAAACCATTAGGTAGAGATCAATTGTTTGATTGAGTTTCCATGAGTACAAATTGCTTGTTTGCTTAAGAATTGAATTGTTATAGACTTCTTAGTTGCTTCAGGAATGAATTGTTGTTTGTGTAGATTGCTTAAGGATTGAGTGGTTATTAGTACATGTTTGTTTGTCTACTTAAGGATTGAATCATCATCATTATAGATTGCTTGCCGAGTGATGAATAAATTGTTATTGCAAATAGAAGGTCTCGTACCAGCATTTGGGGATTTGATTGAGTAATATTTTGTGTGAACAGAATTCCATTTTTATCGCTTGAGATTCATAGCTCAGTAGTTTGTTGAGTTTAGATTTGAATGCCCAACCCATCATTGCTTTTATAAAACATGAATATATTTAAAAATATCATGAAACACATAAGTCAACCCTACTTGAATTTTTTGCTGAGAATAACACAAACTCACCCACAATTTAACATAGTGATTTTTTATCCAAAGACCTTGGAGAAGCCTTGAACGGAGAACCAGTGAGGAGAGGGATATTTTATTTATTATCAAAAAGATTATTACAATAGTTATTTAAAAGCAATTAAATATGCTTATCTCCGTTGAAATTTGTGCTTAAATTTCCTTGGAGAAAGTGTTGTAGCTACCTCCTCAAATTTCGTCCCTGAAAGTCTCAGAAATTCATGCTGAGCTCACACAGGAATTCATGCCGCTACTATATTGTCAGTATCCCTCAAAATTCATTCCTTTTCCTTGAAATTTTTCCACTCACACACTCAGAAATGTTCCCTAGATTTCAGATCCCTCACACTTTGATTTTTCGTACCTGTGACAGCGTTGTGCACACCACTAAAAGCCTTGAAAATCACACTCTGTCTAATTAGAATTTAAAGCTGACTATCTCAAAATTTGTGCAGCATTGAATACAACCCAAACCCTTGAATTTCATGCCATAACTCACAACAGTAAATTCTTGTCAATTTCCTCAATTTTACTGCTCAACCTATTTCAAAAAATGCATTGAAATGGCCTTGAAACATATGCTAAGCCACCTGTAATTTGTGGTGGAGAAGAGCCTTCATTTTTGTGCCTTCTCAGCCTGAAGCTCATTGCTGTTATTCCTTTCCCCTATTGTACTTCTCTCTCAGCCTCCTTTTCTCCTTAACTTCAAATCTCATGAAGTGTCAAAATGGTGCCTTCTCCCCTTCCTTTTTCCCTTTTGTTCTCTCATTAAGAAGAGAGACATAACCCACAGACTTTACATTTTATATATATATATATATATATATATATATATATATATATATTCAGATGAAGAGGTATGACATGCCTTAGTAAATAATGAATTCATCGTGAAAAACTTTGCTCTCGCATGTTGGATGTATCTAGTTCTTAGTAGAACTACATGGGACTTGTTAGTGTCAAAGGATTTTGCAGTCTTTCACACAAGCCTCATTTCCTCATTTCACTAGAAACATTATTTGCCTCAACCATCTTATTAATATATGTATCCTATTTTATAGGAAAATTGAAGTTCGCGAGACAATGTTGGATTAGCATATATTACATTTTCTCATTTTTCATCTATTGATATCCATGTCACTACTTTGTAATTTCTAAAGCAATTAGAATGAGCTGCAAATTTTTTCTTGTTTTTATTCAAGTTTAGATTTATGAGCAACATAAAGTAATTCCAGTTTTCTTTAGATTTTTGTACGTATTTTTGAGATCTCTACAAACCTGATAATTAAGG